>JAAFYQ010000283.1:0-98899 GCA_013389735.1 Phaseolus lunatus
AACGGAAGAAGAACAAAGGAAGAACAAGATCGGAATAAGAGGAATGGCAGAAGAAGATCAGAAGAAGAAGAATGCCAGAAGAAGATCGGCAGAAGAAGAATGGAAGAAGAAGATCAGAAGAAGAAGAATAGAAGAAGAAGATCGGAAGAAGAAGAATGGAAGAAGAAGATCGGAGGAAGAAGAATGGATGAAAAAGATCGGAAGAAGAAGAATGGAAGAAGAAGATCGGAAGAAGAAGAATGGAAGAAAAAGATCGGAGGAAGAAGATCGGAAGAAGAAGAATGGAAGAGAAGAATTGCAAGAAGAAGATCGGAAGAAGAAGAACGTAAGAAGAAGAATGGAAGAAGAAGATCGGAAGAAGAAGAACGTAAGAAGAAGAATGGAAGAAGAAGATCGGAAGAAGAAGAATGGCAAAAGAAGATCGGAAGAAGAAGAACGGCAGAAGAAGATCGGAAGAAGAAGAATGGAAGAAGAAGATCAGAAGAAGAAGAATGGATGAAGAAATCAGAAGAAGAAGAATGGAAGAAGTACATCGGAAAAGAAGATCGAAAGAAGAATGGAAGAATAAGATCGGAGGAGAAGATCGGAAGAAGAAGAATGGAAGAAGAAGAATGAAAGAAGAAGATCGGAAGAAGAAGAACGTAAGAAGAAGAATGGAAGAAGAAGAATGGAAGAAGAAGAATGGAGAAGAAGATCGGAAGAAGAAGAATGGAATAAGAAGATTGGAAAAAGAAGAATGGAAGAAGAAGATCGAAAGAAGAAGAATGGAAGAAGAAGATTGGAAGAAGTAGATCGGAAGAAGATGAATGGAAGAAGAATAATTGGAAGAAGAAGATCGGAAGAAGAAGAAGAACTGAAGAAGAAGAATGAAGAAGAAAATAATGAAGAAGAAGAATGGAAGAAGAAGATCGAAAGAAGAAGATCGGAAGAAGAAGATCGGAAGAAGAAGAATCGAAGAAGAAGAATGGAAAGAAGAAGAATGGAAGAAGAAGAATGGCAGAAGAAGATCAGAAGAAGAAGAATGGAAGAAGAAGATCGGAAGAAGAAGAATGGAAGAAGAACATCGGAAGAAGAAGAATGGAAGAAGAAGACCGGAAGAAGAAGAATGGAAGAAGAAGATCAGAAGAAGAAGAATGCCAGAAGAAGATCGGAAGAAGAAGAATGGAAGAAGAAAATCTGAAGAAGAAGAATGGAAGAAGAAGATTAGAAGAAGAAGAAATGGCAGAAGAAGATCGGAAGAAGAAGAATGGCAGAAGAAGATCTGAAGAAGAAGAATGGAAGAAGAAGATCGGAAGAAGAAGAATGGAAGAAGAAGAAAGGAAGAAGAAGATCGGAAGATGATGAATGGAGGAAGAAGATTGGAAGAAGAAGAATGGAAAAAGAAGAATGGAACAAGAAGAATGGAAGAAGAAGATCGGAAGAAGAAGAATGGAAGAAGAAGATCGAAAGAAGAAGAATGAGAGAAGAAGATGCGAAGAGGAACAATGGATGAACAAGATCGGAAGAAGAAGAATGGAAGAAGAAGAATAGAAGAAGAAGTACGGAAGAAGAAGATCGGAAGAAGAAGAATGGAAGAAGAAGATCGGAAGAAGACGAATGGAAGAAGAAGATGGGAAGAAGAAGAAGGGAAGAAGAAGATCGGAAGAAGAAGAATGGATGAAGAAGATCGGAAGAAGAAGAATGGAAGAAGAAGATCGGAAGTAGAAGATCGGAAGAAGAGAATGGAAGAAAAAGATCGGAGGAAGAAGATCGGAAGAAGAAGAAAGGAAGAAGAAGAATTGGAAGAAGAAGATCGGAAGAAGAAGAACGGAAGAAGAAGAATGGAAGAAGAAGAATGGAAGAAGAAGATCGGAAGAAGAAAAATGAAAGAAGAAGATTGGAAGAAGAAGAATGGGAAGAAGAAGATCGGACAAAGAAGAATCAGAAGAAGAAGAATTGAAGAAGAAGATCGGAAGAAGAAGAATGGAAGAAGAAGATCAGAAGATGAAGAATGGCAGAAGAAGATCGGAAGATGAAGAATGGCAGAAGAAGATCGGAAGAAGAAGAATGGCAGAAGAACAATGGAAGGAGAAGATCAGAAGAAGAAGAATGGAAAAAGGAGAATGGAACAAGAAGAATGGAAGAAGAAGATCGGAAGAAGAAGAATGGAAGAAGAGGATCGGAAGAAGAGGAATTCGAAGAAGAACAATGGAAGAACAAGATTGGAAGAAGATCGGAAGAAGAAGAATGGAAGAAGAAGATCGGAAGAAGAAGAATGGAAGAAGAAATTGGGAAGAAGAAGAAGGGAAGAAGAAGATCGGAAGAAGAAGAATGGATGAAGAAGATCGGAAGAAGAATAATGGAAGAAGAAGATTGGAAGAAGAAGATCGGAAGAAGAAGAACGTAGGAAGAAGAATGGAAGAAGAAGATCGGAAGAAGAAGATCGGAAGATGAAGAATGGCAGAAGAAGATCGGAAGAAGAAGAATGGCAGAAGAAGATCGGAGGAAGAAGAATGGAAGAAGAAGATCGAAAGAAGAAGAATGACAGAAGAAGATCGGAAGAAGAAGAATGGCAGAAGAAGATCGGAAGAAGAAGAATGGAAGAAGAACATCGGAAGAAGAAGAATGGAAGAAGAAGAATGGAAGAAGAAGATCGGAAGAAGAAGAATGGAAGAAGAACATGGGAAGAAGAAGAAGGGAAGAAGAAGATCGGAAGAAGAAGAATGGATGAAGAAGATCGGAAGAAGAAGAATGGAAGAAGAAGATCGGAAGTAGAAGATTAGAAGAAGAAGAATGGAAGAAAAAGATCGGAGGAAGAAGATCGGAAGAAGAGGAAAGGAAGAAGAAGAATTGGAAGAAGAAGATCGGAAGAAGAAGAACGGAAGAAGAAGAATGGAAGAAGAAGAACGGAAGAAGAAGATCGGAAGAAGAAAAATGAAAGAAGAAGATTGGAAGAAGAAGAATGGAAGAAGAAGATCGGACAAAGAAGAATCAGAAGAAGAAGAATTGAAGAAGAAGATCGGAAGAAGAAGAATGGAAGAAGAAGATCAGAAGATGAAGAATGGCAGAAGAAGATTGGAAGATGAAGAATGGCAGAAGAAGATCGGAAGAAGAAGAATGGCAGAAGAAGAATGGAAGGAAAAGATCAGAAGAAGAAGAATGGAAAAAGAAGAATGGAACAAGAAGAATGGAAGAAGAAGATCGGAAGAAGAAGAATGGAAGAAGAGGATCGGAAGAAGAGGAATTCGAAGAAGAACAATGGAAGAACAAGATTGGAAGAAGATCGGAAGAAGAAGAATGGAAGAAGAAGAATGGAAGAAGAAGATCGGAAGAAGAAGAATGGAAGAAGAAGATCGAAAGATGTAGAATGGCAGAAGAAGATCGGAAGAAGAAGAATGGCAGATGTACTGACCAGTCCTCGGACGTCAGCTGGGTCCCACAGCATGGGCCAAAGCCACGTGGAGTGGACCCCGCAGGGGGTATGGAACAGAGAAGGGCGATGAATCATCAGCCTACAGAAAGGGGTGATTAGTCATCAGCCTACAGGAAAGGATGATTAGTCATCAGCCTACAGGGAAGGGCGATTAGTCATCAACCTACAGGAAGGGGTGATTAGTCATCAGCATACAGAGAGGGGTGACTAGTCGTCAGACTACAGAGACGGGTGAGTAGTCGTCAGACTACAGAGACGGGTGAGTAGTCGTCAGATCACCAGGATGGGCGGAGGTGTCATCGTCACTCAGCAGGTCGAGGAGTCCTCGGCGACAGAGTGTGGCGAGGTGACATCGGCCTTGGGTGATTTGAACAGCGTAAACAGAACAGCTAAGATTGGTTCCCAGAGTGGGCCAGTGACCAGTTGAATACCCAGAATTAGGGAGAGGCCTAGATCACGAAGTGCCTATGCGGGTAGCAGGGAGAGCACAGTTGGGTGTAGAGTCCTGAGGGGACGAGTACTCACCAGAGCTAGGGTTTTCCTAGTGAAGCTACATGCATGGCACGTGAATAGTGAAGGCACTCCCAGAACAGGTGGCCCCAGAGACTGTAACATCCCGCCAAAATACTATACAAATGTATATAATGAAAATAAAGGTAACAAATAGATTCTATGAACAAAATATTATATATATGAAATGTAGTTTCTCCTCACAGGGAGTTTAATACAAATTCGGTCAAATTTTTCCAGAAACATAAACAAAATGCAGTAAAAAAAACGAAGCAGGCGATCTCCTATCGGAAGAGACCGATCGCCTATCGAACGAGGCCGATCTCCCATCGGAGGACCCAAAACAGCCGATCTGCTTCCGGCGACCACTCCCTAAGGAGCTCTGCTTCCTGGAAGATCATCTGCTCCCGTGTAAGTTATACACGATCATCACAGTTTTAAAAGAACAGCCACAGAACCAAAACACGCAGGGTAAGCTATATAATTTAAAGGAAGTTTAAATCATGAACATGAAATTCAAAGTAAAACAAGTTTCAAAATATCCATGTAAAACGTAGAGTTACTCATATCATTCACCTGATCGCCCAAAATCACACATTTCACAACATTCACCCATAGTCATTCCATTTCACAATACTGCATCAAGTGTCTATAAACTATCAATGTTTCTCATTTCTCACGTCAGACTTTCCACTGACTCACCACACAAGACACTTGACACTACTTCCGGATTGACTCGTGCGTTGATTAGACTCAGAGATCTGCACCTGTCATACCACACCACTGTGAAATCCACACAGGGTCGCTGTGAATCCACACAGCATGCGCATATATCATCTCAATGTCAATAGTTCTCCTGGTATGACAGGGTTAATCCATAGGACAGGCGGAGCTCGTTCTTTTTCACACGAGACGCCCATCATATAGACCTCCTTCGACTCTCAACAACTGAGTAACTTCCTCTACGTAATTCCATTACCTCAGCAGAGTCAGGATATCCCCTTAGGAATCACCGATCAATGCACCTACTACAAGATCTTACACGGTATTTTCTTTCCTGAAAATACTATGCCTCGATCCCACATTCACAGCATTCAAAAACATCATACCACTCGAGTAATTGATTCAAGTCACAGCAACGAATCATTTCAAGGTTCAGATCTTCGAATATTTCATTTAAATCTCAAGTAGTTTCAAAACAACACCCAAAAACAGAGAGTTCACAAACAACGCCAAAACTGGCGATCTAGTTCAAAAACAGGGTGTTTCGAAGACTGTATATAAAACCGGCGACCACGTCGCCCAAGCACACAAACAGAGCATCTTACGCAGATGAAAACAAAAATGGCGACCACGTCGCCCTCACTTCAGAGATAGCTACACTATGGCTTGTATGGAAAAAGAGGTCTAGCTTCCCTTACCTGGACTTGCGCAAACACCTAGAGTTCCGAAACCCAACAAAGCTTGAAGAACGCCTTGGCTCTGTTTTTGCGTCTGGTCGAAGGACTTGCAGAGAACTGCCCAGGTGCTCTAATGGTGACTGTCGCTCGTCGTACTCTCGTGTGAAGGTGCTAGAATCGCAGCGCGAAGGAGGCAACTGGAGGAGAGGGGAGGTAACTCACTCTTTCTCTCTTTGAAGGCTGCAACGTTTCTTTTTCTCAGCAGTGGGTTTTCTGCATCTTAAACCAACTTATCCACCAAAAGCAGCTGCCACCACCCACTCTGCAGAGAAGTCTGAGAACCACTGCCCTGAACAGTACGACCACTGTTGTCTCTGGTGCATGCCAACCACTGCTCTGAACAGTACTGCCACTGTTGTCGCTTGTGCATGCCAGCCACTGCTCTGAACAGTACGACCGCGAGTGTCCCCTGCGCATGCCAACATTCTGATGTCACTATTCTGAACCACCCTTTTTGTCTACGTGGCGTGCGTGCACTACGCTTCCTGCTGGGAGTCTGGGTCTTACCCCCTCTGTGTGCAACTCGACCTCGCGCGATAATCTTTCGTCGATGACCCCTCGCGCGAAAACAATCCACCGAATGACATCTCGCGCGAAGACTATCCACCGATGACCTCTCGCGCGAAGGCTATCCACCGATGACCTCTCGCGCGAAGACTATCCACCGATGACCTCTCGCGCGAAGGCTATCAACCGATGACATCTCTTGATGGACGACCGATGTCTCCCCCTGGCAAAGCCCGCATGCCTCTCGCGCCTTGGCCACGTCCACGTGCCTCGCGCTCTGGCAATGCCCGCATGCCTCGCGCCCGCGCGATGCCCGCATGCCTCTCGCGCCCGCGCGATGCCTGCATGCCTCTCGCGCCCGCGCGATGCCTGCATGCCTCTCGCGCCCGCGCGATGCCTGCATGTCTCTCGCGCCCGCGCGATGCCTGCATGCCTCGCGCCCTGGCGACGTCCACCTGGCGCTCATGTGTAGCAGGCGACCGGCGATCTCATAGCCTTCTAACTTAACTTTTCCTCCCTTTTTATTTTAAATAAAACATACATAGAATTCTTTTAATATATAACCCTTTTTATTCCAATTCAATTTTACAGGTCCTTACATTCTCCCTAACAAGAAAAATTTTCGTCCTCGAAAATTGAATTATAAGGAAAAGAGGTGGGCATATGCATCTCTCATGGTTTCCTTCAAATTCCATGGTGAATCACCCGATCTGCACGTCGTCCACTTCCAACACGTGACTAGGGTCTGCAAGATACTTCCTTAGCTGTGATACGTGAAACACATTATGCAGGTTTGCTATTTGGGGAGGTGGGGTGATCTCATAAGCCACTGGACTGATCCCCCTTGGGTCTGATATGGCCCAACCAACTTAGGGGACAGCTTCTTTGATCTGATAGCTCGTCCTACACCCTTGGCTGTTGCTTCCCTCATAAAGACATGATCCTCAGCAGCAAACTCCAAAGGTCTTCTCCTCTGATCTGCCGAGGACATCTGCCGACTTTCAGAAGCTTTTATTCTGCCTTGCATCAGTTTCACCTTCTCGGTTGTCTGTTGAACCAACTCTTACTACTCCAATACTTCATCAATTTCCATTCTCCATCTGCTGGTATGCAAATTCTGCCATTAATCTCAATATTCCATCTTTACCCGTTACAAAGCCTTTAGCCTGATCGGTGCCTAGTAAATTCCACAATACGTTTCAGACTAGGATCCTCTCACTGTTCAATCAAAACTGATTCGCCCTCCTGGTTCCAACAATAAGGGAATTCTGCATTTCCTCCCATACAAAGCTTCACACAATTACTGTCTTCAAATCTCCATAACAACACTACCACTGCCGATTCTAAATCATAAGTAGAATAATTTCTCTCATGAAATTTGAGTTGCATTGAACATATGCAACTCCTGTCTTCTCTTGTATTCAGACACAATTCCAACTTTGATGTGAGGCATCATACTAAACCTCAAAAGGCTTGTCTTCTGCACATCTTCTGTCTTAGCAAAATCT
Organism: Phaseolus lunatus; assembly: GCA_013389735.1. Classification (NCBI taxonomy): domain Eukaryota; kingdom Viridiplantae; phylum Streptophyta; class Magnoliopsida; order Fabales; family Fabaceae; genus Phaseolus; species Phaseolus lunatus. The sequence continues at coordinate 7,398 of JAAFYQ010000283.1, forward strand.
GGTTTTATCCAGATTTCCGATAAAACTTTAAGGACACTGAAGTTCCATCTAACTGATCCCCCAACTCATCAATTACGGGTAGAGGGTAGTTGTCCTGGATGGTCAACTTATTCAACTTCCTGTAGTCCCTACACAGTTGAGGTCCTTCCTCTTCCTTTTTAACCAACAATGCTGGAAACTCCAAGGAGATATATTGGGCTTGACTAACTGCGTCTCTAACAACTCTTCCACTTATTTTCTTCAATTTAATCAACTCGGCTGAACTTTGGAAACACTATCTTTCGTTGAGCTTAACCTTTGGAAACGTGATTGACAGATCACTAATCCCTTTTCTGGAATAACATCCAATTCATCTCTTACATACTCAACATAAACTAGTGTCCAATTTCGAATCACATACAGCTTTCAAATCCAAATTAATTAAACAACATCCATCCCACGTGAGACTTTCTCTCTCATCCAAGCAATTTCTCCGCCTGTTGCTTTTCAACAATTTTCTTTGCCTAACTGTAACTTTAAACACAATTAAGATATTTCATCTTTCCTCTTTCCCAAAATCATTGATACATCTCAAGATGATATAATCATCTTGTAAACTTATTCTCTACCAAATCTCAAATTTCCATTTCAAGCCTTGTGTCCAGCTAGAGGTCATCACCAAGCTCCAGATTAAAGAAAGATTCCTACTTTCATCTTGGAACTTAACTCCAGTACTTCCCATGGATACACATGCTTAAGTCTTTAAACCCTCAACATTCTGCTTACATACTCTCCATAACTTATATGTAGCTGAACCTACACCTTGGTACACTAAATCTAACTTACACTTCCTTCTCTAATTCCATCAACTCAGCTGGAGCCGTTGACACTGGTCCAGCTCCAGGTACCAAAACAATAGAGAGTTCCACCTCTCTCTTAGGAGGTAACCCAGGTACCTCTTCTGGAAATACATCCGTGAAATCTTTCACCACGGGTATTCTGCTTACGTCCCCTTTATTCTCCACCTCCGACCGAGCGAGTATCACAAAGCACCTCGCCCCTTCTTCCAACTCTGACTGCCCTTGCTGAGCAGAAATTACATCTGATCCTTGGAGGTCTGGAAACGCAATCCTCTGACTACCGCAGTCAATGAGAACGTGATTGGCAGCTAACCAATCCATTCCCAGGATAACATCTAGGTCCTGAAGAGGTAGGCAGATCAAGTTCACCTTGAATCTGCGTCCCTCTACAATCACTGGACATTCGGGGCAAACTGTAGAGGTCGACACCTGTCCTGACGCAGGTGTAGAGACCAACAGTTCGAAGGGTAACTCCTTCATTAGAAGACCCAACTCGGCTACACACAGGCTTGACACAAAGGAGTGTGTCGCTCCAGAATCAAACAAAGCTTTTACACCTCTACCAGCAATAAAACAAACACCTTGTATGAGGTTACCTGACTGAGACGCCTCTGCTCCTGACATGGCCAACACTCTCCCTATTGCCTGAGGTCTGCTGCCTTCATTCCTCAACTGCCGAGAACCACTGGGTTGAGTCATCCTTTTTCTGTTAGGACAATCTCTAGAAATGTGCCCCATTTCTTGGCATGTGAAACACCCTTTCTCTGAATTCCTCTTGGAGCACACCTTGACGTTATGTAACCCACCACAACGGAAACACTTTGGTTTCCATGGTTGTTGCCGCTGAAACTGGAGCGGAACTGCTCCTGCCCGACGTGGTGGAGGTCTCGCATAAGGCTTGCTTTGTGGGTGCTGCACCTTGGCCTTCCCACTGGAGGGACCCCCTGGGTGTGATCTGATTATCCTGGAATCACTCCTCTCCAGGGTCTCCACTACCTTTGCCTTCCTTACTAAGGCATGTAACTCCCTGGTCCACGGATCTGCTTGATCAGGGGTAGCACTCCCACTGAGCTTGGGTGGGTTGTGCCTCATGAACTCGGTCATCCCTACCTGCTCCCGAGGCTGATTGACCTGGGAAGCTGTTGCGGCCGATCCAGCAGTTCCCAAATGATTCATTACAGCCAGATGAATCTGGGCCATTACCGTATTCTGCTGTTGGATGGCAGTTGCCATCATCTCGATAGCCTTGGCAATCTGGCTCATCTCCGAAGGAGGTTGGGGAGGGGTAGAAGGTCTACGTGCCATCTCCTTCGTTTTCAGATTTTGAAATTATAAGATTCCTATATTACCTACAACTACAAGAATGAGATCGATAAGAAATCAATTCATTCAAGGGGGGTAACAGCTAGACCTTACAAAGGTCAGCATCTCAAAATCATTAAGAATTTGAGCTCATCAACAGAATCATAATGCTTATAACATCAAGCATAACACCAGCACAACTACTGGTATGTAGTCACCAATCCAATCAACCATTTTCAATCAATTACAAAGACACTCAAGAGGATGAGATAGCTCACACCAGAATTTAATATATGCTAAACATCAAACCTTTGGAATTAAGATTGAGACTCATCTCGATCCAGTTATGAGTGTGCACCCTCACTACTTTATCAAGACCTTCTCATTCTTAATACTAAGATTTTCAATTAGAACATATATTCACCAAAGCACACACAAAATTTCAATACAAAAACGTTTGAAAACCTTTCACTATAGTTATTATTTTAAACTCAAATAACTTTCATGAGCAGAAGAAACACAATGGATCCACAGCCCTCAGGTCATCCTAAGGACGAACTGCTCTGATACCATTAATGTAACATCCCGCCAAAATACTATACAAATGTATATAATGAAAATAAAGGTAACAAATAGATTCTATGAACAAAATATTATATATATGAAATGTAGTTTCTCCTCACAGGGAGTTTAATACAAATTCGGTCAAATTTTTCCAGAAACATAAACAAAATGCAGTAAAAAAAACGAAGCAGGCGATCTCCTATCGGAAGAGACCGATCGCCTATCGAACGAGGCCGATCTCCCATCGGAGGACCCAAAACAGCCGATCTGCTTCCGGCGACCACTCCCTAAGGAGCTCTGCTTCCTGGAAGATCATCTGCTCCCGTGTAAGTTATACACGATCATCACAGTTTTAAAAGAACAGCCACAGAACCAAAACACGCAGGGTAAGCTATATAATTTAAAGGAAGTTTAAATCATGAACATGAAATTCAAAGTAAAACAAGTTTCAAAATATCCATGTAAAACGTAGAGTTACTCATATCATTCACCTGATCGCCCAAAATCACACATTTCACAACATTCACCCATAGTCATTTCATTTCACAATACTGCATCAAGTGTCTATAAACTATCAATGTTTCTCATTTCTCACGTCAGACTTTCCATTGACTCACCACACAAGACACTTGACACTACTTCCGGATTGACTCGTGCGTTGATTAGACTCAGAGATCTGCACCTGTCATACCACACCACTGTGAAATCCACACAGGGTCGCTGTGAATCCACACAGCATGCGCATATATCATCTCAATGTCAATAGTTCTCCTGGTATGACAGGGTTAATCCATAGGACAGGCGGAGCTCGTTCTTTTTCACACGAGACGCCCATCATATAGACCTCCTTCGACTCTCAACAACTGAGTAACTTCCTCTACGTAATTCCATTACCTCAGCAGAGTCAGGATATCCCCTTAGGAATCACCGATCAATGCACCTACTACAAGATCTTACACGGTATTTTCTTTCCTGAAAATACTATGCCTCGATCCCACATTCACAGCATTCAAAAACATCATACCACTCGAGTAATTGATTCAAGTCACAGCAACGAATCATTTCAAGGTTCAGATCTTCGAATATTTCATTTAAATCTCAAGTAGTTTCAAAACAACACCCAAAAACAGAGAGTTCACAAACAACGCCAAAACCGGCGATCTAGTTCAAAAACAGGGTGTTTCGAAGACTGTATATAAAACCGGCGACCACGTCGCCCAAGCACACAAACAGAGCATCTTACGCAGATGAAAACAAAAATGGCGACCACGTCGCCCTCACTTCAGAGATAGCTACACTATGGCTTGTATGGAAAAAGAGGTCTAGCTTCCCTTACCTGGACTTGCGCAAACACCTAGAGTTCCGAAACCCAACAAAGCTTGAAGAACGCCTTGGCTCTGTTTTTGCGTCTGGTCGAAGGACTTGCAGAGAACTGCCCAGGTGCTCTAATGGTGACTGTCGCTCGTCGTACTCTCGTGTGAAGGTGCTAGAATCGCAGCGCGAAGGAGGCAACTGGAGGAGAGGGGAGGTAACTCACTCTTTCTCTCTTTGAAGGCTGCAACGTTTTTTTTTCTCAGCAGTGGGTTTTCTGCATCTTAAACCAACTTATCCACCAAAAGCAGCTGCCACCACCCACTCTGCAGAGAAGTCTGAGAACCACTGCCCTGAACAGTACGACCACTGTTGTCTCTGGTGCATGCCAACCACTGCTCTGAACAGTACTGCCACTGTTGTCGCTTGTGCATGCCAGCCACTGCTCTGAACAGTACGACCGCGAGTGTCCCCTGCGCATGCCAACATTCTGATGTCACTATTCTGAACCACCCTTTTTGTCTACGTGGCGTGCGTGCACTACGCTTCCTGCTGGGAGTCTGGGTCTTACCCCCTCTGTGTGCAACTCGACCTCGCGCGATAATCTTTCGTCGATGACCCCTCGCGCGAAAACAATCCACCGAATGACATCTCGCGCGAAGACTATCCACCGATGACCTCTCGCGCGAAGGCTATCCACCGATGACCTCTCGCGCGAAGACTATCCACCGATGACCTCTCGCGCGAAGGCTATCAACCGATGACATCTCCTGATGGACGACCGATGTCTCCCCCTGGCAAAGCCCGCATGCCTCTCGCGCCTTGGCCACGTCCACGTGCCTCGCGCTCTGGCAATGCCCGCATGCCTCGCGCCCGCGCGATGCCCGCATGCCTCTCGCGCCCGCGCGATGCCTGCATGCCTCTCGCGCCCGCGCGATGCCTGCATGCCTCGCGCCCTGGCGACGTCCACCTGGCGCTCATGTGTAGCAGGCGACCGGCGATCTCATAGCCTTCTAACTTAACTTTTCCTCCCTTTTTATTTTAAATAAAACATACATAGAATTCTTTTAATATATAACCCTTTTTATTCCAATTCAATTTTACAGGTCCTTACAGAGACTAGGTGCACAAGGAGGCATCAAGGTGGTCACCCTGTTAAAGTTTGCACTCCAGAGAAGGAAACCTTATGTGCTAGATTACCCTAAGATTGGGTGATAGCGGCGCAAGGGTATTCCAGTAAACCCTAAATATGGCTAGTAGCGTAGTAAACCCTAATTAGGGCTAGCGGCACAGTAAACCCTAGACTATATAAGGGACAGTAAGATACTTCACAAAGGTACGCAGTTTCTAGACCTAAACACACAGAGAGAAACTCAATACACTTGGTGTTCCTTGCCTTACACTGACTTGAGCGTCGGAGTGCAAACGGCCTCTAGGGCGCCCCCTTTCTCTTTTGCAGGTGCAGATTGCTTCGAAAGAACCAAGCACGTATCAACGTGAGGAAGGAGGTGTGTGAGTGGCGTGAGTCAACCGACATGCGAGTCAACCGGCAAGAACATTTGGCGCCCACAGTGGGGCCCGAGTAAAACAAGGTCCCATACACGAGAGTGAGAGTAAGAACCACGGAAGATGAGGAATACAAGACACGGGTCTGTTCCACCAAATGGAGGCGACAGCGTTACCATGCAACAGCTGATGGAAACGATGCGCGCCCTCCAGGAGACGGTGGCGGAATCTCGAGCGCATCAGGCGCATATGCAGGAAGACCTGGCCGCCTCACAGGCCAGGAATGAAGAGTTACACCGAGCAAACGAGGAGCTACGTTTGAATTTGCAACATATACAACAAGCTGGAGATCGTGGGGAAGATGATCGAGCCCCACCAGTGCCCCCAAGGGCCTTTCCCATGCCTTTCTCCCAGGCGATCATGAACACGGTGGTCCCAGCCACCTTTGTAGGGCCTAAGACCGTGTTCACCGGAAAAGAGGATCCTGAAACGCATCTCACTGCTTTCCATACGCAGATGATGTTGTCAGGAGGATCTGACGCAGTGCACTGTAAGCTCTTTATGGCCACACTGTCAGGAACTGCGCTAGAATGGTTCGTGAGTTTGCCTGAAGGACATATCACGTCTTTTGCGCAATTCTCTGCGCTGTTCAGGGAGCAATATCTTGTCAACAGGGCCCCTCCACCAGTGTCTTACGATCTTTTTGATGTAAGGCAGCATCAGAGGGAGTCCCTTAAGGATTACCTCAATAGGTTTGGGGCGATGGTGGTAAGGTTGCACACCAAGGATGAAGACATGGTGGTGCACGCCTTCAGGAAGGGCGTATTGCCAGGGCCTTTCAGCGAATCTCTGATACGCAGCCGCCCCAAGACCTTTGGCGACATAAAACGACGTGCTGTGGCCCACATTGTCGCCGAAGGAGGGCTCAGCGAGAAGCGAGAAAGCGCAGTCTCGTTAAGGCCTCGAGCGCCTAGTCGGCCTCAATCTCTGCGGGTGCACGAGGCGACCACGAAGAAGAAAGCTCAAGGGAAACAGAAGCCCTACGAGCCCCGAAAACCACAACCTAGGGCGCGAGGCAAAGATGACATGCCCCCTAGGCATGAATTTGTGGTGGAGTTGAAGGAACTGATTGCCATTCCTAACGTGGCAGAAAGGTTGAAGTTGCCCCCAAAGAGTACCAAGAGATTGGGGCCCAACAAAAATGCATGGTGCGAATTCCATCAGGCTTTTGGGCACCCCGTTCGAAATTGCCTGGCTCTGGCTCACCAGTTGGACGAGTTGGTGAAGAGTGGGTTTTTGAATGACTACCTAAAGGAGGCATCGGAAGGTGAGACGGTTGTTGCACCAAGGGCAGACCAGGGGCATGAAGTGCCCATACATGGTGAGATCCACACTATATCAGGTGGGTTCTCAGGAGGAGGGTGCACTTCTTCGCAACGTAAGAAGTATGCACGTTCAGTGATGGCAGTAGAGGCCTGCGAGGAAGATCACTTTCCGGACATCGACCTCGTCTTCACCAAGGCTGATTGCCGAGATGTTGTCCCCCATGATAACGATCCGGTGGTCATTTCAGTAGTCACTGCAGCACGTAAGGTGCACCGGGTATTGGTCGATCAGGGAAGCTCGGCCGATGTGATGTTCTGGTCGACTTTCAACAAGCTACAGTTGTCTCCTGATCAGCTGCGACCCTACGTTGGCTGTTTGTATGGGTTCGCAGGAGACCAAGTAGAAGTGTGGGGATACATAGAGTTGAGGACCACGTTCACTGATGGAATAGCATCCCGCACAGAGAACATCAGGTACCTTGTGGTGAACGCTCCCTCTGCCTACAACATACTTTTGGGCAGACCGACCCTGAATCGGCTAGGGGCTGTGGTATCCACAAGGCACATGAAGATGAAGTTGCCCTCGATGGAGGGGATGGTGGTAACCATCAAGTCAGATCAAAAAGAGGCTAAAAGATGCTATGAGAATAGCCTAAAGACAAAGAGGGGAGTCTGCATGGTGACCACCTCACCACCGGGAGGAGGTATCAACGAAGCAGATATGCCCCGAGGTGACATCGGGGTCACCCGAGCAGAGGTCGCCCGAGCGAGGCGACCAGAACCGGCAGAGGAAGTTGGGGAGAAGGAGATCGGGGGGAAGATTTTCAAGCTGGGTAAGTCCCTGTCTCAGGAGACCCAAGATCAGGTAGCGGGGGTTATAGGGAAGCATCTTGACGCTTTCGCTTGGTCTCCCTCAGACATGCCAGGTATTGATCCCGATTTTCTATGCCATCGCCTGGCACTGAATCCCCAAGCCAGACCGGTCCGCCAGAGGAGAAGGAAGTTCAATGATGAACGAAGGCAGGTAGTCAGGGAGGAAACACAAAAGTTGCTGAAAGCAGGTCACATATGGGAAATACAATACCCTGAGTGGCTTGCGAACGTCGTCCTGGTAAAAAGGGCCAACGGGAAATGGAGGATGTGTGTGGACTTTACAGATCTTAACAAGGCTTGTCCAAAAGATTCCTATCCTCTGCCCAACATAGATGCGTTAGTAGACAGTGCCTCGGGCTACAAGTTACTCAGTTTCTTGGACGCTTTCTCCGGGTACAATCAGATCAAGATGCACCCGATGGATGAGAACAAGACTGCATTCATGACAGAGCTGTCTTGTTACTGCTACACAGTCATGCCGTTTGGCCTGAAGAACGCGGGTGCCACATATCAGAGGCTGATGGACAAGGTCCTCGCCCCCATGCTGGGACACAATGTGCAGGCATATGTAGATGACATGGTAGTGACGTCCCAGGCACGAGATCAGCATGTTGACGACCTGGAGGAGCTGTTCAATACAATAGCGAAGTACAGGCTGAAGTTGAATCCAGAAAAGTGTGTCTTTGGGGTGGAGGCAGGTAAGTTCCTTGGGTTTTTGCTCACGGAAAGAGGGATAGAGGCCAACCCCGACAAGTGTGCGGCGATCATAGCCATGAGGAGCCCGACGTCGGTCAAAGAAGTGCAACAGTTGACGGGACGGATGGCTGCACTCTCCCGGTTCGTGTCAGCCGGAGGGGACAAGGGCGACCCTTATTTCCAATGCCTAAGGAGGAATAGCAGATTCACCTGGACTGAAGAATGTGAGCAGGCTTTCCTTAGGCTCAAAGAATATTTGGCCAGCCCACCTGTCTTGTGCAAGCCTCAGCTCGGCACACCCCTGCGTCTGTACTTTGCAGTTACAGATAGGGCGGTGAGTTCTGTCTTGGTTCAAGAACAGCAACAGAGCCAGAAGCCCATTTATTTTGTCAGCAAAGTGTTGCAGGGACCCGAGACGAGATACCAAGCCTTAGAGAAGGCATCATTAGCAGTGGTGTTTTCAGCCAGGAGACTTCGCCACTATTTCCAAAGCTTCACAGTGGTGGTGATGACTGATCCGGTCGGTCATCGGTAGGCGATGACGTCAGAAGTAGATGACCACGTGGGCCAATCACAGAGTGACGCGTGGCACGTAAAGGCAGATGAACCAGGGTGGAGATCGTTCAAGAACGGCGATCAGTGGTCAGCTACCGAGTGACCGCCACCAGCAGATCAGTTCCTACTTGAGCGCCTAGAAGAAGAGCGCGAGAAGGGACGAAGCACCGATCAGTCATCGGTGCGTTCAGAGTGATCTGTCATCGGTACATGCATTGTGATCAGTCATCGGTGCATGGAGAATGATCAGTCGTCGGGGGTTCCTTGTCAACACGTGTTAAACTGGGACCCAGGCTCCCAGCGAGAACGTTGCTCAAGGACCTCGCCTGATTCCATAAGCAGAGCACGAGGATGTGAAGAAGCACATCGGTCATCGGTGTGTGTTGAGGTGACATCGGCCGCACGATGTGAACAACGCAACCGATGATCAGCAAAGCGCCCAGAGACAGTGAATGGCCTTAGTCGCGAGACGACCACGCATGAAGATGAGAAGACTCAGTTAAGTGCAGAATCCTGCTGGACGAGAACCCATCAAAGTTAGAGTCTCCCAGTGGGGTTGCATGTCTGCCACGTGGATGGTGAAGATGTTCCCAGAGAATAGGTAAGGCAGGTAGGCACAGAAGTCGAGGGGTCCAGAGGTACCCACGCGGCCTCCCCTGTCAGACCTGGCACTCAAGTGAAGAAGGCTGGCACGCAAAGCACCCTGGGGAGTGGAAACGACACTGCAGAGTAATTAAGTGAACCTAGAGGTAGCCTGTAGGGGCTACGCAGGGTTTATATGAGGAAGAAGAACACCAAACCAGGTATGCAATCTTTACCTCAGATTATACAACACACATCCAAGAGCACTCAGTCTTCGAATCAAAGAGGACTGAGGACACACTCACACAGGTCTTACACAGAGAGATCCGAGAGAGAGTTTTGGTGTTCCCGTTGCCTGACTTGAGCGTCGGAGCTACAATGGCCGCTAGAGGCGCCGTCTGTGTGTTTTGCAGGCATCGTTCGGAGTTCCGGTGAAGGTTCCTGGAGCCTCCTTGCAGAACGCGCAGCAGATAGAAAGCCAAACCAAGGAGTGACGAGGCATTCTCCCCACGCTCGAGTCCGCGGCGAGATCACATGGCGCTCACCGTGGGGCCCGAAGTAAAACGAAGCCCCCATACACAAGAGCGAGGATAGAAATCGCACAGATGAGTAGAAGAACCAGACAAACGACACCTCCACCACCTGCTGGTGAAGGAACTGCGACCATGGCGCAGGTCATGGAGATGATGCGCGCGTTGCAGGAGAACGTCGCGGCATCGAGAGCTGAGCAGGAGAAGATGCATGCAGAGCTGACTGCATCGCATAGCAGGAATGAAGAGTTGAACCGCGTGAACGAGGAGTTGCGTAGGGAGCTGCAGGCGCAAAATGAGCGCGTATTCGAAGACAGAACGTCGATTCCGCCGTCGCCCCCTAGAGCATTTCCTATGCCCTTCTCCCCCAAGATCATGAACACGGTGGTGCCCCCCAACCTAGTGGGAGTGAAGGCGTCGTTCACGGGGGTGGAAGACCCAGAAGCACATTTGACAGCCTTCCACACTCAGATGATGCTGTCTGGAGGTTCAGACGCAGTGTACTGCAAAATGTTTATGAGCACGCTGAGCGGAGTGGCTATGGAGTGGTTCGTGAGCTTGCCGGAGGGCCGCATCACCTCCTTCCATCAGTTCTTAAAGCTATTCACGGAGCAGTATATAGTCAACAAAGCGCCGCCGGTGGTAGCTTACGACTTGTTCGACGTGCGCCAGTACCAGGGGGAGTCGCTGAAGGACTTCCTCAACCGTTTCGCTGCGCAGGTGGTGAGATTGCCCAGCAAGGACGAGAGCATGTTAGTGCACGCGTTCAAGAAAGGCGTGCTTCCTGGTCCTTTCAGTGAATCCCTCATCAGGAGCCACCCCGCCACCTTTGCTGAGATCCGGCGACGAGCGGTGGCGCACATAGTAGCAGAAACTGAGGTCTCTGAGAAGAGAGGCAGCACTGTGCCGACGAAGCCGCGCGGAGGTCAGGGGAAGCAACAGCAGCAGGTGCGGGTGTATGAGACCAGGGAGGAGAGGAAGGCGCAGGGAAGGCCTTGTCCCTATGCACCCAGGAAGGACCAGCCCAGGGGGCGTGCAAGGGAGAACAACACACCCCCTAGGTATGATTTCGTGATAGAGTTGGCAGAGCTGATCGCCATCCCTGCCGTGGCTGCAAGACTCCGAGTACCAGAGAAAACTGACATGGTACTTGGAAGGAGGAAGGACAAGTGGAGTGAGTTCCATCAGGCTTATGGACACACACTCAACACATGCCTGGCGTTGGGGCGTCAACTTGCTGAGTTGGTGAAGGCAGGACTCCTGACCGATTACCTGCGAGGGACACAAGGTGATCGCCCTTCAGGGTCCCAGGCAGGTGATCAGCAGCATGAAATCCCTGTGCTCGGGGAAATCAGATGATAGAACATGCCACACTGGGGGGGCTCCCAGGTAGCTCAGGTGGGAGCTGAAGCAAAGGGCATGATCGCCCCTCATGAGTAAAGCCTCCCAGATCGGTAATCGCCCATCCAGAGTAGACGAATCGTTGGAGAAGCACTTGAAGTCATGAGTTTCCCACACAAGTTCAAGGAAGTCCAGTCAGTTCGCTTTAACGCACCTCGCGATGGTGTAACGAAAGGGAAGCAGCGAGCTTATGGAGAACTTGGGAGGCGCGAACAAGTTTGAAGTTAAGGACAACTTTTCGTCGTTGCTGGAAGAATGGTGTGCTCGCCAGGTCGGTCATCGCCAGGGCCCATACAGAGTGGTTGAGGCGCTGGAGAATGGAGCCTATCGGCTGGAGACCCTGGATGGAGCACCTATCCCATAGACGTGGAATGCTACACACTTAAGTGTCTACTTCAGTTAAGTTGTAAGTTTCAAGTTCCGCTTGTCCCAGATGCAAGTGCAAGTGATCGGTTGGAGCCTGCTCGCCCCAGGCGCGAGTACGGACCACTGACCTATGTTCTCCTCACCCCAGGAGTGAGTGCAGGTGGCCAAAGTTTGGGAACTCGGGAGTTCTAAGAAAACCAAGAGAAGGAAAGGGAAGATTTCGAGAAACGTCCAAAAAGAATCAGACCCAAAGGTCAATGACCTCGGTGCAAGCGAGAGGGGTCAACAAGAAAAACTCTCCTTCCCCGTAGCAAGACATCACCTTCGCGTTTAAGCACCAAGAAGCAGAGCTCGATCAGTCGTCGGTGCACCCAAAGCAAGATTAGCCGTCGGTGCATGTCGGGGTAAGGACTCGGTCGGTTCGTTGGTCATCGGGGTCGTGCTAACACGTGTTAAGCTGGGACCCAGGTTCCCAGCGAGAGCGTTACGCACGCACCTCGCATGATTCCAGAAGAAGGTTGATCATCGGGGTCTTGTTAACACGTGTTAAGCTGGGACCCAGGCTCCCAGCGAGAGCGTTACGCATGCACCCCGCATGATTCCAAACCAGAAGAAGAGGAGTTGCCCACTCAAAGGGCGTGTGGTGATACCATGCAGGCAGGGATGCGCTTGGCGAGTGCGCTTAGACAGCACCCCTGGTGCTCCCCTGGGAGCATGCACCCACTCAGTAGAGAAAGTCCTCACCCTCGACTTTGTACAGCGGGGTGCAGGCAGAGAAAGCCCTCTTCCTCTGCTTTTTACAGCAAGGTTGAGGCGAGAGAAGTCCTCTTCCTTTGCTTCTTACGGCAAGGTTGAGGCAAGAGAACCAAGTCCTTCTCCTCTGCTTCATACAGCAAGGTTAAGGCAACAGAGAAACTCCTCTACCTCTGCTTTTTACAGCAAGGTTGAGGCGAGAGAAAGTCCTCACCCTCGACTTTGTACAGCGGGGTGCAGGCGAGAGAAAGTCCTCATCCTCGACTTTGTACAGCGGGATGCAGGTAGAGAAAGTCCTCATCCTCGACTTTGTACAGCGGGATGCAGGCAGAGAAAGTCCTCTTCCTCTGCTTCTTGCGGCAAGGTTGAGGCAAAGGAACCAAGTCCTTATCCTCTGCTCCATACAGCAAGGTTAAGACTACAGAGAAAGTCCTCACCTCGACTTGTTACAGCGAGGCTGGGGCGAGAGGAGAAAGACCTCACCTCAACTTCCTACAGCGAGGCCGAGGCAAAAGGGGTAAATCAAGAAGCAGTCCTCTTCCCCAAAACACAGGCATCAACTTCAGAGGTCGGGTCCTCTATGCACTTAGCGCTGGAGTGACGCGGAAGTAATGCGAAGCATGAAGCGCGATGACTGATCGGTGGTGCGCTAACATGCTAGTCGGTGGTCGGTAGCAAAGCTCTTAGTATGAAAGCTTGCCCAAACAAGGTCTTGGACGATCAGTCGAAGCATTTAGACGCCATCAGGTCAGTCATCCAACACGAACTTATGCATACAAGATTATATACAAGTTTGTAGCAGCAAGAGAAATTACACACAAGGAGAAGTGGCAAGGGAAGAAGCTCAAGGAGGAGGAATGAGCCTGCCATCGGCCACTGAATGGTGGAGGCTAGGTTGGGTAGAGTCCGAGTCTGGTAGGACGCAGTGAACCTGCTGCAAGCCCATGGAACCCATCTATCAGAACCTCAGCACCAACAGCCATGGTCTCAGGTACATCAGCTTCGAGCTCCTTCTTCCCTTTGGCAACGAAGACCACTTAGTCTCTTCGCTGCGAACAAGTTCACAGCTCGAGACTGGGGGGCTTGTGATCCGGTTGGTCATCGGTAGGCGATGACGTCAGAAGCAGATGACCACGTGGGCCAATCACAGAGTGACGCGTGGCACGTAAAGGCAGATGAACCAGGGTGGAGATCGTTCAAGAACGGCGATCAGTGGTCAGCTACCGAGTGACCGCCACCAGCAGATCAGTTCCTACTTGAGCGCCTGGAAGAAGAGCGCGAGAAGGGACGAAGCACCGATCAGTCATCGGTGCATGGAGAATGATCAGTCGTCGGGGGTTCCTTGTCAACACGTGTTAAACTGGGACCCAGGCTCCCAGCGAGAACGTTGCTCAAGGACCTCGCCTGATTCCATAAGCAGAGCACGAGGATGTGAAGAAGCACATCGGTCATCGGTGTGTGTTGAGGTGACATCGGCCGCGCGATGTGAACAACGCAACCGATGATCAGCAAAGCGCCCAGAGACAGTGAATGGCCTTAGTCGCGAGACGACCACGCATGAAGATGAGAAGACTCAGTTAAGTGCAGAATCCTGCTGGACGAGAACCCATCAAAGTTAGAGTCTCCCAGTGGGGTTGCATGTCTGCCACGTGGATGGTGAAGATGTTCCCAGAGAATAGGTAAGGCAGGTAGGCACAGAAGTCGAGGGGTCCAGAGGTACCCACGCGGCCTCCCCTGTCAGACCTGGCACTCAAGTGAAGAAGGCTGGCACGCAAAGCACCCTGGGGAGTGGAAACGACACTGCAGAGTAATTAAGTGAACCTAGAGGTAGCCTGTAGGGGCTACGCAGGGTTTATATGAGGAAGAAGAACACCAAACCAGGTATGCAATCTTTACCTCAGATTATACAACACACATCCAAGAGCACTCAGTCTTCGAATCAAAGAGGACTGAGGACACACTCACACGGGTCTTACACAGAGAGATCCGAGAGAGAGTTTTGGTGTTCCCGTTGCCTGACTTGAGCGTCGAAGCTACAACGGCCGCTAGAGGCGCCGTCTGTGTGTTTTGCAGGCATCGTTCGGAGTTCCGGTGAAGGTTCCTGGAGCCTCCTTGCAGAACACGCAGCAGATAGAAAGCCAAACCAAGGAGTGACGAGGCATTCTCCCCACGCTCGAGTCTGCGGCGAGATCAATGACAGATCTGCCGATATGTAAGGTCCTGCAGAAGCCCGATGTGGCAGGAAGAATGGTGCGTTGGGCAGTTGAGTTGTCAGAATTTGACATCCAGTATGAACCCAGGGGCCCAATCAAAGGACAGGTCTACGCTGACTTTGTGGCTGAGATGTCTTCAACCAAGGCCCAGCAGGAGGGACCCAATTTCAAATGGGTGTTGTCAGTAGATGGGTCCTTGAATCAGCAAGGCAGCGGAGCGGGGGTGATCTTGGAAAGACCCAAGGGGTTGTTAATAGAGCAGGCCCTGCGATTCGCTTTCAAAGCCAGCAATAACCAGGCGGAGTATGAAGCTCTGATCGCTGGGATGTTACTGGCAAAGGAGATGGGAGCGCAGAGCCTTATGGCCAAGAGTGACTCATTGTTGGTCACCGGTCAAGTGGCGGGAGAATACCAGGCCAAAGACCCCCAGATGGCCTCTTACTTGGAGTATGTCCAGAGATTGAAGGGTTCATTTGAAATATTTGAACTAGTACATGTGCCCAGGGAGCAGAATGCCAGAGCTGACTTGTTGGCCAAACTCGCCAGCTCAGGCAAGGGGGGCAGACAGAGGACGGTCATCCAGGAGACCCTGAGGGCACCTCGTACTTATACAGCTGATAACTTGGTTGGAGTCCATCAGATCAGCCAGTCAGATGGTGTGAAGAGGAGTCATCGCTCATTGACTCAAGAAACTTTGAAGAAACCACGAGTCAACGCATGCATGCGAATAGGGGTAGAAGCGCCACAGATCTGCCTACTACAAAATGGTGAGACATGGATGACGCCCTATAAGCGTTACATAGCGGATGGAATGCTCCCAGCAGAGCCGGAGGAGGCAAAAAAGATAAAGAAAAACTCGTCCAAGTACACGCTCATTGAAGGCGAGTTGTACAGACATGGGTTTACTCACCCCATCTTAGTCTGCGTGCATGGCGAGCAGTGTGTGAGGATAATGGCAGAGCTCCATGAAGGTATCTGTGGTAGTCACATCGGAGGCCGAGCTCTGGCCTCTAAGGCCATACGAGCAGGGTACTATTGGCCGATGATGAGGGAAGATTGCACTATATATGCACAGCAATGCAAGCAATGCCAGTTGCATGCTGATTGGCCTAAGGCACCACCATAAGAGCTCAGGTCGATATACAGCCCTTGGCCGTTTCATACATGGGGAATTGACATCTTGGGGCCTTTCCCTTTGGCGATACGGCAGATGAAGTACCTCGTGGTCGCCATAGAATATTTCACGAAGTGGATTGAAGCTGAGCCAGTAGCACAGATTACAGCACAGAAGATCCAACACTTCGTGTGGAAGAATATAGTCTGCCGCTTCGGGGTACCCAAACGCTTGGTGTCTGACAATGGCACGCAGTTTGCAAGCCAGCAGTTGGGGAAGCTATGTACAGAGCTGGGGATCAAGCAAGTGTTTGCGTCAGTCGAGCACCCGCAGACCAATGGGCAGGTCGAGTTGGCTAACCGAGTCCTCCTCAGAGGGCTAAAGAGAAGATTGGAGAAAGCAAAGGGAAGGTGGGCCGAGGAGGTTCCCGGAATAGTATGGGCCTACCATACTACTCCCCAGTCCACTACCAAGGAGACCCCCTTTAGTTTGGTATATGGTTCAGATGCCATGATCACTGTGGAGATCCAGGAGAACTCGCCACGTTTCCAGAACTTTGTAGCTGAGGAGTCCAATGAAGAGAGGAAGGTGAATCTTGATCTCTTGGATGAAGCTAGGGAAGAAGCGAGAATCAAAGCTGAGGCGCTGAAGAGGAAGGTCGAGCTCAAACACACTTCAAAGTTGAGAGCTCGGCAGTTCCAGGTGGCAGACCTCGTCATGCGCAAGGCGTCTCCATACCAGATAGAGAACAAGTTATCCCCTAAGTGGACTGGTCCTTTCAGAGTGACAGAGGCCCTAGGGAATGGAGCATACAGGCTTGAGACTTTAGAAGGAGGTCCGATTCCTCGAACATGGAATGCGACCCACCTGAAGTATTATTTTAGTTAAAGCCATGTAATCTTGTACACTACACAATACAGGGGACACTCTTTTTTCCCTTCTAAGGGTTTTTAATGAGGTCACCCAATAAAATTCAGTTAAAGATATATGCTTTTAATGTGTTTGTACAATGTTATTAGAACCTGTCACTTGGAGTTAGAGGTCTCGTAAGTGGAGTGGTAGGTTCGCAGAGAACACCTCCACTTCGAGTGAGAACTTCCAATGTTAAAGAAGGGTTCGCCCAGAGAAATCCTCCTCGCCTGTGAGCGATGTGAGGTCAGTTAGAACCTGTCACTTGGAGTTAGAGGTCCCATAAGTGGAGAGGTAGGTTCGCAGAGAACACCTCCACTTCGAGTGAGAACTTCCAATGTGAAAGAAGGGTTCGTTGTTAGAGCCTGTCACTTGGAGTTAGAGGTCTCGTAAGTGGAGTGGTAGGTTTGCAGAGAACACCTCCACTTCGAGTGAGAACTTCCAATGTG
The DNA here is from genome assembly GCA_013389735.1 of Phaseolus lunatus. NCBI lineage: Eukaryota > Viridiplantae > Streptophyta > Magnoliopsida > Fabales > Fabaceae > Phaseolus > Phaseolus lunatus. Next base: position 24,686 of record JAAFYQ010000283.1, read on the forward strand.
AAAGAAGGGTTCGCCCAGAGAAATCCTCCTCGCCTGTGAGCGATGTGAGGTCAGTCAGAGCCTATTAGTTGAAGTTAGAGGTCTCGTAAGTGGAGAGGTAGGTTCGTAGAGAACACCTCCACTTCGAGTGAGAACTTCCAACGTGAAAGAAGGGTTCGCCTGGTTCAATCCTTCGTCGTCCGTGGACGACGACAGGTCAGTCAGAACTTATTAGTGGGGGTTGGAGGTCTCGTGAAGGGAAAGGGGAGTCCATAAGGAGCGCCTTCCCCCTCCGAGTGAGAACGCCTAGATTAAAATAAGGGTTCACTAATGAAATTAGCAGAAAAAAAACATGCTATTTGAAGTTCGTTTTTACAGGTGCATTATTTATGATCGTGAGCTCACCAAATACAAAGCACGACAAACAGATGAACAATGCATAAAACAAGTTTTATATATTACAAAGGAGGGTGATTACAAGATGTTCAGCTAAATACAATCATTCAGAAGATCTATCTGGGCACTATCTGCCCGTCGACCACCTGCATAGTTGCGGAGTAGGGTGAGAGGTCCATCTCAAGATGCACGCAGGCAACCTGAGCAAGGGCATCACCAAAGCCTTCCTCATAGGCGTCGGCGGCATCATTGATAAGCTCAGTCTCGGTCTTCTTCAGCAATTCAATCTGTTGGGCAAGTTCCTCCTCAACCTTGCCCAGCTGAACTTCTCGGTCGGTATCCCTCTCCTCCAACTTGGTCATTTTGGCCTGAGCCCCCTCCGCTTGCTCTTCCAGTTCGATGATCTTGTTGCGGAGGGGGAGTATCTTAGCTTCAAGCTGGAGGGCCTCCTGCCCCTTGGAGAAAAGAAGCTTTTTAGTCTCCTTCTCAGATTGGCGGAGACTACCCAGTTCTTGGTTAAGGGCAGTCTCGCGTTTGGATGCTTGGCGGAGTTGGAGATCCTTTTGCTCCAGCTCTTTCTCCAGTTTGGCGGTCTTCTCAAGCAGCTCCGCCTCAACGTGGCCCTTGACCAGCAAGGAGTTTGAAGCGGCCAAGAATTCCCCGAGACCATGGCTGAGAAGGTTCTCGAGGGAGTTTCTGTCCATAGCCTCCAAAGCAGCTCGGCCAGGCATCTGAGCAAGTGACCTTTGGAGTAGAGAGGGCAGTTCTGGGGCAGAAGGCATCTGACCAGAAGGAGGAGCACTCTCCCCACCCCCCTCAAGCGTTAAGATTGGCTCAGGAGGGGAGGAGGCGCTAGGAGGGTGCTCCCTAAAGGGTGAAGGGTGCCCTTCTGTGGCTGAAGAGACCTCCGCGGCTGTCCCCACCCTTTTCCTTTTGAAGACAAGGCCGGAGCAGGTGTCCTCGTCATCAGAAACCTCCACAGGCACTGCCTTCTTGGACTTTTTAGCAATAGGTTCCAAGGCAGCACCCGTGGGTGATGAAGGACCTGCAGGGGCTGAACTGCTAACATTGCGGCGATTCAGCACATCCGCCAGCCTTTTCTTCTTATCAGCGCTGAGTACCATGCCTGCAGTGAACAACAAAAAGTATGAGAAAGGCAAGGCGTTAAGTATGTGAACGGTTAAGTGCAAGATGAAGTTGGTGTACCAATGTACACGCTGAGAGTCTCAGCGTCATACTCATGCCTAATCAGCTGGGTGGAGTCAAACACCACGCCCCAGCTGGAAATGGTCTGGCAGAGTTCTTGATCAGGGACAGTCAACTCCTCGAGCCTGCGTGGCTTCTTGAACTTCAACTCCCCCACCCAGTATAATGGAAACCCATCGAGCATGGTGGGGTCGTAGGAGCTGCAGCAGACTCGAAAGAACCTTCCCTTGAAGTTCTTGTATGACTGCGAGAAGAGAGTTAGAAGGACTCTCCCTGCCACCCCATTCAGGCTCACCCAAAGCCTCTTGCCGGGGCTATTCGCCTCGAAGAAGTAAAGAAAGACATCGACGGAGGGGATGAACCCTAGATTATTGCAGAGGATGGAGAACGCCCTGATAAAGGCCCAACCGTTGGGGTGCAGTTGAGCAGGCGCCACATGTAACATCCCGCCAAAATACTATACAAATGTATATGGTGAAAATAAAGGTAACAAATAGATTCTATGAACAAAATAATATATATATGAAATGAAGTTGCTCCTCTTAGGGAGTTTAATACAAATTCGGTCAAATTTTCCAGAAACATAAACAAAATACAGTAAAAAAAACAAAGCAGGCGATCTCCTATCGGAAGAAACCGATCTCCTATCGGAGGAGCCAAAACAGCCGATCACCTATCAGGACAGAAAAAAAACAGGCGATCACCCGTTAGAGGCAGAAACAGGCGATCACCCGATAGAGACAGAAGAAAACCGGCGATCTCCTCCTCGGCAATCACTCACTAAGGAGCTCTTCTTCCTGGAAGATCATCTGCTCCCGTGTAACAATTACACGATCATCACAGTTTTGAGAAAACAACCACAATAACAGACAAAAGGGTAAGCTAGATAATTTAAAAGAAGTTTAAATCATGAACATGAAAATCCAAGTAAACCAAGTTCCAAAATACCCATGTAAAACGTAAGGCTGCTCATAGCATTCAGCTGATCGCCCAAAATCACAAACTTCACAATATTCACCCATAGTCATTCCATTTCACAATACAGCATCAAGTGTCTATCAATATTCAAGTTTCTCATTTCACATGTCAGACTTTCCACTGACTCACCACACAAGACACTTGACACTACTTCCGGATTGACTCGTGCGTTGATTAGACTCAGAGATCTGCACCTGTCATACCACACCACTGTGAAATCCACACAGGGTCGCTGTGAATCCACACAGCATGCGCATATATCATCTCAATGTTACCATAGTTCTCTTGGTATGACAGGGTTAATCCATAGGACAGACGGAGCTCGTTCTTTTTCACACGAGACGCCCATCATATAGACCTCCTTCGACTCTCAACAACTGAGTAACTTCCTCTACGTGATTCCATTACCTCAGCAGAGTCAGGATATCCCCTTAGGAATCACCGATCAATGCACCTACCACAAGATCTTACACGGTATTTTCTTTCCTGAAAATACTATGCCTCGATCCCACATTCACAGCATTCAAAGACATCATGCCACACTTAAAAGAATGATTTCAATCACAGCAATAGCCATTTCAAAGGATTCATATTTTCGAATATCTCATGTAAATCTCAAGCAGTTCTCAAAACAACATCAAACACAAGGAGTTCGCAAAACAGCGCCCAATCCGGCGATCTAGTTCAAAAACAGGGTGTTTCGAAGACTGTATATAAAACCGGCGACCACGTCGCCCAAGCACACAAACAGAGCATTTTACGCAGATGAAAACAAAAATGGCGACCACGTCGCCCTCACTTCCGAGATAGCTACACTATGGCTTGTATGGAAAAAGTGGTCTAGCTTCCCTTACCTGGACTTGCGCAAACACCAGGAGCTCCGAAACCCAACGAAGCTTGAACCCCGCCTTGTCTCTGTTTTCAGCGCCTGGTCTGTAGAACTTGCAGAGAACCTCTTAGGTGCTCTAAGGGCAACGTCGCGTGTCGCACTGATGCTGGAGGTTGCCTGAGTCTCAACGCAAGGAAGGGAACAAGGGAGGGAGGAAGTCTGCGCTCACTCTAACACTCTTGAGTCTGTAACACTCTTTGCCTTCCCGCAGTGGCTTTTGAATCCCAGCTTACCTGTCCACGTTTGCTGCTGCTGCCACCCCTCCTGCAGGAAAGTCTGAGAACCACTGCCCTGAACAGTACGACCACTGTTGTCGTTTGTGCATGCCAACCACTGCTCTGAACAGTACGACCACTGTTGTCGTTTGTGCATGCCAACCACTGCTCTGAACAGTACGACCGCTGTTGTCGTTTGTGCATGCCAACATTCTGATGTCACCACTCTAAATCATCCTTTTTGTCTACGTGGCGCGCGTGCAGGACGTTTCATGCTGAGAGTCTGGGTCCCACTTTATCTGTGTGAGGCTCGCCCTCGCGACAACTTTCCAACGCTGACTTATCCTGGCGAACGACCGATGTCTCCCTCGCCCTAGAAGGCGACCGATGACTTCCTCTGGGAGACGACCGATGTCTTCCCTGGCGACGCCCTCATAACTCTCGCGCCTTGGCCACGTCCACATGCCTCGCGCCCTGGCAATGCCCACATGCCTCGCGCCCGCGCGATGCCTGCATACCTCTCGGGCCCGCGCGTTGCCTGCATGCCTCTCGCGCCCGCGCGATGCCTGCATGCCTCTCGCGCCCGCGCGATGCCTGCATGCCTCTCGCGCCCACGCGATGCCTGCATGCCTCTCGCGCCCGCGCGATGCCTGCATGCCTCTCGCGCCCGCGCGATGCCTGCATGCCTCTCGCGCCCGCGCGGCGTCCACCTGGCGCTCATGTGTAGCAGGCGACCGGCGACCTCATAGCCTTCTATACTTAACTTTTTCCTCCCTTTCTATTCTAAATAAAACATACATAGAATTCTTTTAAAATATATCTCTTTTTATTCCAATTCAATTTTACAGGTCCTTTCACCACATTTAATTCTGTGAGCAAAGCCCTTTCGAACCCGGTGAAAGGAAGACGGACTTTGACTCTTTTGAAGATGGTAGTGTAGAAGAAGAAGAACGGTTCCCCATCGTTGCAACGATCATCGGCGCACACAGGCTCGTTCGCTGTACCAGGTCGCACAGAGACGTACGTGTCGGTTTCCCTGCCAAAGACGCGTCCTTTAGTCTCATTCTCATCATCCCTGTGCTTGCGAAGATCCTCGCAGGATGTGAGTTTGGAGGTCTCGGCCAGGAGATCCTCAGAAGCCCATGGGTAGAGGGCCTTGTAATCGACTGCTACAGTTGGAGGAGGGTTGGAGGTAGTTTTGGTTCTGGCCATCTCGAATCTAAACAAGTGAGAGGCAGGAAAAGAATAAGGTTTAGAAGAAAGCAATGGTGGACGAAGACTCGAAGGTAGAACGAACCCAGAAAAGAAGAATAAAAACCCTAGAATGCGCAAACCACACCACAAGCCCAGAATAGTTACAGCATGCCATATGGATGAGCAAGGTTATGTTATGAAGGAGAAGAAGACATAAAAATCATACCTTTGGTTGAGCGAGGGCGGAGAAGTGTGGAAAGCTTGATGAGAAGAAGAGAGCGTGCGCTGGAAGATAGAGTCTACAAAGGTGAGAATGCAAAGTGATGAAACAGTGAAGTGGCACGGGGTTTTGAAGAGGTTTAACGTAGCCCTAGGGAGCGCAAACGTTATGAATCTTAAACCGTTGATGCAGCCACGTGTTAGCGGATGAAAGGGGGTTGGTGAAGTGTCCTTTCGACACACTGTTCATGTACTTATGCGCAGAGCCACGTAGGCCGCCCAAGTCAATCACCTAGTCTCTACATTGAAACAAGTTAAACAGCTCGAGACTAGGGGGGCTTGTGTATCGATCAGTCCTCGCCCATCACTTAGTCTCTTCGCTGAAACAAGTTAAACAACTCGAGACTAGGGGGGCTTGTGTACCGATCAGTCCTCGCCCATCACTTAGTCTCTTCGCTGAAACAAGTTAACAGCTTGAGACTGGAGGGCTTGTGTACTGACCAGTCCTCGGACGTCAGCTGGGTCCCACAGCATGGGCCAAAGCCACGTGGAGTGGACCCCGCAGGGGGTATTGAACAGAGAAGGGCGATGAATCATCAGCCTACAGAAAGGGGTGATTAGTCATCAGCCTACAGGAAAGGATGATTAGTCATCAGCCTACAGGGAAGGGCGATTAGTCATCAGCCTACAGGAAGGGGTGATTAGTCATCAGCCTACAGAGAGGGGTGACTAGTCGTCAGACTACAGAGATGGGTGAGTAGTCGTCAGACTACAGAGACGGGTGAGTAGTTGTCAGATCACCAGGATGGGCGGAGGTGTCATCGTCACTCAGCAGGTCGAGGAGTCCTCGGCGACAGAGTGTGGCGAGGTGACATCGGCCTTGGGTGATTTGAACAGCGTAAACAAAATAGCTAAGATTGGTTCCCGGAGTGGGCCAGTGACCAGTTGAATACCTAGAATTAGGGAGAGGCCTGGATCACGAAGTGCCTATGTGTAAGGACCTGTAAAATTGAATTGGAATAAATAGAGATATATTTTAAATGAATTCTAAGTATGTATTTATTTAAAATAAAAAGGAAGGAAAGTGTAGCTTAGAAGACTATGAGATCGCCTAGTTAGTACTTAATCGCCGGTCGTCTACTACACATGATCGCCAGGGCGCGAGGCATGTGGACGTCGCCAGGGCGCGAGAGGCATGCGGGCATCGCCAGGTATAGACATCGGTCGTCTCCCAGGGAGAGACATCGGTCGTCTCCCAGGGAGAGACATCGGTCGTCTCCCAGGGAGAGACATCGGTCGTCTTCCAGGGAGAGACATCGGTCGTCTTCCAGGGAGAGACATCGGTCGTTTGCCAGTATGAGACCTCAGTGGATAGTCATCGCGCGAGCAGTCATCGGTGGAAGGTTATCACGCGATGTCGAGCTTCACACAGATAAAGTGGGACCCAGGCTCCCAGCATGAAACGTCCTGCACGCGCGCCACGTAGACAAAAAGGGTGGTTCAAAATAGTGACATCAGAATGTTGGCATGCGCAAGAGACACTCGCGGTCGTACTGTTCAGGGCAGTGGTTGGCATGCACAAGAGACAACAGTGGTCGTACTGTTCAGGGCAGAGGTTGGCATGCACAAGAGACAACAGTGGTCGTACTGTTCAGGGCAGTGGTTGTCAGGCTTTCCTACAGAAGGGGTGGCAGCTGTAAGGACCTGTAAAAATTGAATTGGAATAAAAAGGGTTATATTTTAAAAGAATTCTATGTATGTTTTATTAAAAATAAAAAGGGAGGAAAAGTTAAGTTTAGAAGGCTATGAGATCGCCGGTCGCCTACTACACATGAGCGCCAGGTGGACGTCGCCAGGGCGCGAGGCATGCAGGCATCGCGCAGGCGCGAGAGGCATGCGGGCATCGCGCGGGCGCGAGGCATGCGGGCATCACACGGGCGCGAGGCATGCAGGCATTGCCAGGGCGCGAGGCATGTGGACGTGGCCAAGGCGCGAGAGGCATGCGGGCATTGCCAGGGCGCGAGGCATGCAGGCATCGCGCGGGCGCGAGAGGCATGCGGGCATCGCGCGGGCGCGAGGCATGCGGGCATCGCGCGGGCGCGAGGCATGTGGACGTGGCCAAGGCGCGAGAGTTATGAGGGCGTCGCCAGGGAAGACATCGGTCGTCTCCCAGAGGAAGACGTCGGTCGTCTTCCAGGGCGAAGGAGACATCGGTCGTTCGCCAGGATGAGTCAGCAGTGGAAAGTTATCGCGCGACGTCGAGTTTCACATAGAGTAAAGTGGGACCCAGACTCCCAGCATGAAACGTCCTGCACACGCGCCACGTAGACAAAAAGGGTGGTTTAGAGTGGTGACATCAGAATGTTGGCATGCGCAGGAGACACTCACGGTCGTACTGTTCAGAGCAGTGGTTGGCATGCACAAGCGACAACAGTGGTAGTACTGTTCAGAGCAGTGGTTGGCATGCACCAGAGACAACAGTGGTCGTACTGTTCAGGGCAGTGGTTCTCAGACTTTCCTGCAGAAGGGGTGGCAGCAGCAGCATGCGTGGACAGGTAAGTTGGGATTCAAAAGCCACTGCGGGAAGGCAAAGAGGGTTACAGACTCAAGAGTGTTAGAGTGAGTGCAAACTTCCTCCCTCCCTTCTTCCCTTCCTTGCGTTGAGACTCAGGCAACCTCCAGCATCAGTGCGACAAGCGACGTTGCCCTTAGAGCACCTTAAGAGGTTCTCTGCAAGTTCTACAGACCAGGCGCTGAAAACAGAGCTAAGGCATCCTTCAGGCTCGGTTGGTTTTGAGCTCGCGGTATTTTACGCAAGTCCAGGTAAGGGTAGCTAGCCTTCTTTTTCAATACAAGCCATAGATTAGCTGTTTCTGAAGTGAGGGCGACGTGGTCGCCGGTTTCGTTTTCATCTTCGTGAATGCTCTGTTTTTATGTGTTTTAGGCGACGTGGTCGCCGGTTTTATATACAGACTTCGAAATACCTTGTTTTTGAACCAGATCGCCGGTTTTGGCGTTGTTTGCGAACTCTCTGTTTTTGGGTGTTGCTTTGAAAACTGTTTGAGATTTAAATGAGATATTCGAAAATAAGAACCTTGGATTGAGTTTTGCTGTGATTGAAATTGTTCCTTTAAGTGCTATGTGATGTGTTGAATGTGGTGAATGTGAGATCGAGGCATAGTATTTTCAGGAAAGAAAATACCGTGTAAGATCGTGTAGGATGTGCATTGATCGGTGATTCCTAATGAGATATCCTGACTCTGCTGAGATAATGGAATCCCATAGAGGAAGTTACTCAGTTGTGGAGAGTCGAAGGAGGTTCATAGGAATGGGTGAGTCGTGTGAAACAGAACGAGCTCGGCCTGTTCCATGGATTAATCCTGTCATACTGTGAGAATGATGAACTTGAGATCGAGATTGTGTTGATGCGCATAGCTGGGGAAACATTACAGCTGTTTAGTATGACAGGTGCAGATCTTTGAGTCTAATCAATGCACGAGTCTTCCGGAAGTAGTGTCAAGTGCCTTGTGTGTTGAGTCAGTGGAAGTCTGATGTGGGAAATGAGAAACATTGAATTGATAGACACTTGGTGCATTATGTGAATAGAACGACTCTTGAAAATATTGTGAAACATGTGATTTCTTGATGGCTGTGTGATATGAGTGAGAAAGTGATGGACTCTTGTGAATGTTTAAAAAGGCTGATCTGCGTTGGTTGTCCAGTTTAAAATTTAAAGTTTAAAAATATCTAGCTTACCCTTTGTATTGTTCTCTGGCTGTTTTCTCTTAAAACTGTGATGATCGTGTATTTTACACGGGAGCAGATGATTTTCCAGGAAGTAGAGCTCCTTAGTGAGTGGTCGCCGGAAGGAGATCGCCTGATTTCTGTTCTGGTAGCAGATCGGCTGTTTTGGGTCCTCTGATAGGAGATCGGCCTCGTCCGATAGGAGATCGGCCTCATCCGATAGGAGATCGGTCTCTTCCGATAGGAGATCGCCTGCTTTGTTTTTTTTTTTACTGTATTTTGTTTATGTTTCTGGAAAATTTGACCGAATTTGTATTAAACTCCCTGTGAGGAGCAACTACATTTCATATATATAATATTTTGTTCACTTCAATCTATTTGTTACCTTCATTTTCATTATATACATTTGTATAGTATTTTGGCGGGATGTTACAGCAGCAGCAGCATACGTGGACAGGTAGGCTTGGATTCAAAAGCCCACTGCGGGAAGGCAAAGAAGGTTACAGTGGCTCAAGAGTGAAACAGTGTCTGCACCTTCATCCCTCTCTTTTCTCTCCTTCGCGCTGCAACTCAGGCAACCTCCAGCACCAGTGCGACGTGCGGCGACTGCCCTTAGAGCACCTGGGAGGTCCTCTGCAAGTTCTACGAACCAAACGCTGAAAACAGAGCTAAGGCATCCTTTAAGCTCGGTGGATTTTGGAGCTCTTGGTGTTTTGCGCAAGTCCAGGTAAGGGAAGCTAGCCTTCATTTTCAATACAAGTCATAGATTAGCTGTTTCTGAAGTGAGGGCAACGTGGTCGCCGGTTTCGTTTTCATCTTCGTGAATGCTCTGTTCTATGTGTTTGGGCGACGTGGTCGCCGGTTTTAAATACAGACTTCGAAATACCTTGTTTTTGAACCAGATCGCCGGTTTTGGCGTTGTTTACGAACTCCCTGTTTTTGGTGTTGCTTTGAAACTGTTTGAGATTTAAATGAGATATTCAAAAATACGAAGCTTGGAGTAAGTTTTGCTGTGATTGGAATCATTCATTTAAGTGTTATATGATGTGTTGAATGTTGTGAATGTGGGATCAAGACATAGTATTTTCAGGAAAGGAAATACCGTGTTGAGATTTGGTTATGAAGTGTATTGATCTGTGAGTATCCTGTGAATGAGGCGATCCTGACTCTGCTGAGATAATGGAATCACATAGAGGAAGTTATTCAGTTGGTGAGAGTCGAAGGAGGTCCATATAAATGGGTGAGTCGTGTGAAAAAGAACGAGCTCGGCCTGTTATATGAATTAACCCTGTCATGCTAGGATAGTGATGATATTGAGATTCATTTATACGCTTGTGAATGTGTGTGATTTCACGGCGCCCCTGTGAATGTGTGTGATTTCACAGTGGGTTAGTATGGCAGGTGCATGTCTCTGGATGCTAGGTTCAACGCACGAGTCTTCTGGAAGTAGTGTCAAGTATCTTGTGTGCTGAGTCAGTGGTAGTCTGACGTGAGAATGAGAAACATTGAATTGATAGACACTTGATAAATGCTGTGATTTTAATGACCTTTGAGGAATCGTGCAATATGTGTTCAGTTGATGGTTTACGTGGGTATCTTGAATTTGTTTTATCTTGATTTTAAAGTTCATATCTAAACTCTTTTTCAAATGTCTAGCTTACCCTGTGGTGTTTCTTTGGTGTTGTGTTTGGCTCTTTCTTAAACCTGTGATGATCGTGTATAATTTACACGGGAGCAGATGATGTTGCAGGAAGCAGAGCTCTTCAGTGAGTGGTCGCCGGAAGGAGATCGCCTGTTTCTACTTCTGTTAGGCGATCACCCTTTTGCTGTCTTCTGATAGGAGATCGCCCTCTTCTGATAGGAGATCGGCCTCTTCCGATAGGAGATCGCCTGTTTTGTTTTTTTTTCTGTATTTAGTTTATGTTTCTGGAAAATTTGACCGAATTTGTATTAAACTCCCTGTGAGGAGAAACTACATTTCATATATATAATTTTGTTCACTTCAATCTATTTGTTACCTTTATTTTCATTATATAAACATGAATAGTATTTTGGCGGGATGTTACATTAATGGTATCAGAGCAGTTCGTCCTTAGGATGACCTGAGGGCTGTGGATCCATTGTGTTTCTTCTGCTCATAAAATCTATTTGAGTTTTAAATAACAACTATAGTGAAAGGTTTTCAAAACGTGTTTTTGTATTGAATTTTGTGTGTGCCTTAGTGAATGTATGCCCTAATTGAAAATCTTGGTATTAAGAATTAGAGGATCTTGATAAAGTAATGAGGGTGCACACTCATAACAGGATCGAGATGATTCTTAATCTTAATTCCAAAGGTTTGATGTTTAGCCTACATTGAATTCTGGTGTGATTTATTGAGTGCTCTTGTAATTGCCTAAAAGTGGTTGTTTGGATTGATGATTGTACACCAGTAACTGTTCTGGTGTTTTGTTTGAAGTTATAAGTATTATGATTCTGTTGATGAACTCAAATTCTAAATGACTTTGAGATGTTGACCTTTGTAAGGTCTAGATGTTACCTCCTGAATGAATTGATTTCTTATCGATCTCATTCTTATAGTCGTAGGGAATATAGAAAACCTATAGTTTCAAAATCTGAGAACGAGGAAAGATGGCGCGTAAACCTCTTACCCCTCCCCGACCTTCTTCAGAGATGGGCCAGATCGCCAGGGCCATGGAGATGATGGCAACTGCCATCCAACAACAGAATACGGTAATGGCCCAGATTCATCAGGCTGTAATGCATCATTTGGAAACTGCTGGATCGGCTGCAACAGCTTCCCCTGTCAATCAGCCTCGGGAGCAGATGGGGATGACAGAGTTCATGAGGCACAACCCAACCCAGTTCCGTGGGAACGTTTCTCCGAACCAACCAGATCAGTGGATCAGGGAGTTCCATGCCTTGGTGGAGAAGGCAAAGAGGGTGGAGACCCTGGAGAGGGGTGGTTCCAGGGTAATCAGATCACACCCAAGGGGTCCCTCCAGTGGGAAGGCCAAGGTGCAGCACCCACAAAGCAAGCCTTATGCGAGACCTCCACCACATCGGGCAGGAGCAGTTCCGCTCCAGTTTCAGCAGCAACAACCATGGAAATCAAGGTGTTTCCGTTGTGGTGGGTTACATAACGTCAAGGTGTGCTCCAAGAGGAATTCAGAGAAAGGGTGTTTCACATGTCAAGAGATGGGGCACATTTCTAGAGATTGTCCTAACAGAAAAAGGATGACTCAACCCGTTGGTTCCCAGCAGTTGAGGAACAAAGGCAGCAGACCTCAGGCAGGAGGGAGAGTGTTTGCCATGTCTGGAGCGGAGGCATCTCAGTCAGGTAACTTAGTACAGAGTGTTGCTCTATAGCTGGTAGATGCGTTAGAATTTTGTTTGATTCTGGAGCGACACACTCCTTTGTGTCAAGCCTGTGTGTAGCCGTGTTGGGCCTTCTAGTGAAGGAGTTACCGTTTGAACTGTTGGTCTCTACACCTGCGTCAGGACAGGTGTTGACCTCTACAGTTTGCCCCGAATGTCCAGTGATAGTAGAGGGACGCAGATTCAAGGTGAACTTGATCTGCCTACCTCTTCAGGACCTGGATGTTATCCTGGGAATGGATTGGCTAGCTGCCAATCACGTTCTCATAGACTGTGGTAGTCAGAAGATAGCGTTTCCAGACCTCCAAGAGGCAGACGTGATATCTACTCAGCGAGGGTGGTCGGTGTTGGAAGAAGGGGCGAGGTGCTTCGTGAATCCTAGCTCGGTTGGGAGTGAAGAATGAAGAGGACGTAATTAGGATACCTGTGGTGAAAGATTTCATGGATGTAATTCCAGAAGAAATATCTGGATTACCTCCTAAGAGGGAAGTGGAATTCTCTATTGATTTTGGTACCTGGGGCTGGACCAGTGTCAATGGCACCTTACAGGATGGCTCCAGCCGAGTTGGTAGAGTTTACCTATAATAACAGTGATCATGCCAGCATTGGGATGGCAACGTATGAAGCTTTGTATGGAAGGAAATGCAGAACTCCATTGTGCTGGTACCAGGTGGGCGAAGCAGTATTGGTTGGACCAGAGTTGATTCAGCAGACAACCGAGAAGGTGAAACAAATACAAGGCAGAATGAAAGTTTCTCAAAGTCGGCAGATGTCCTAGGCAGATCAGAGGGGAAGACCTTTGGAGTTTGCTGCTGGGGGATCATGTCTTTATGAGGGAGGACACCAGCCAAGGGTGTAGGATGGGTGATCAGATCAAAGAAGCTGTCCCCTAAGTTCGTGGGACCATATCAGATCTTAAGAAGGATTGGTCCAGTGGCCTATAAGATCGCCCTACCTCCCCATTTAGCGATTCTGCACAATGTCTTTCACGTATCACAGCTGAGGAAGTACATGGCAGACCCTAGTCATGTGCTGGAAGTAGACGATGTGCAGATCAGGGATGACTTGTCCTTTGAAGCAAAACCAGTCAGGATTGACGATCGGCAAAGTAAGCAGCTCAGAGGCAAGACCATCGACATGGTGAAAGTGGTGTGGGATGAGAGATCGGGGGATTCAACTTGGGAGTTAGAAGAACCCATGAGAGAAGCCTACCCATACCTCTTTTCCTTGTAATTCAATTTTCGGGGACGAAAATTTTTCTTGTTGGGGAGAATGTAAGGACCTGTAAAATTGAATTGGAATAAAAAGAGATATATTTTAAATGAATTCTAAGTATGTCTTTATTTAAAATAAAAAGGAAGGAAAGTGTAGCTTAGAAGACTATGAGATCGCCTAGTTAGTACTTAATCGCCGGTCGTCTACTACACATGATCGCCAGGGCGCGAGGCATGTGGACGTCGCCAGGGCGCGAGAGGCATGCGGGCATCGCCAGGTATAGACATCGGTCGTCTCCTAGGGAGAGACATCGGTCGTCTCCCAGGGAGAGACATCGGTCGTCTTCCAGGGAGAGACATCGGTCGTTTGCCAGTATGAGACCTCAGTGGATAGTCATCGCGCGAGCAGTCATCGGTGGAAGGTTATCGCGCGATGTCGAGCTTCACACAGATAAAGTGGGACCCAGGCTCCCAGCATGAAACGTCCTGCACGCGCGCCACGTAGACAAAAAGGGTGGTTCAAAATAGTGACATCAGAATGTTGGCATGCGCAAGAGACACTCGCGGTCGTACTGTTCAGGGCAGTGGTTGGCATGCACAAGAGACAACAGTGGTCGTACTGTTCAGGGCAGAGGTTGGCATGCACAAGAGACAACAGTGGTCGTACTGTTCAGGGCAGTGGTTGTCAGGCTTTCCTACAGAAGGGGTGGCAGCTGTAACATCCCGCCAAAATAAACCATACATACATGTATAATGAAAATAAAGGTAAACAAACAATATTGAAGAGTACATGATAATATATATATATATATATATATATATATATATATATATATATATATATATATAAGTAATGAAGTTGCTCCTCTTAGGGAGTTTAATACATAACCAGTCAAAAGTTTTCAAAATTTAAACGAAATTCAATCAAATACAACAAGACCGGCGGTCTCCATACATGAACCGGCGATCTGGTAACAGAAGGCCCCTAAAACAGGCGATCTGCTAGCAGAACATAAAACCGGCGATCACCACCAAGAGATAGAAAACCGGCGATCTCTTCCTCGGCGACCACTCACTAAGGAGCTCTACATCCTGGAAGATCATTTGGTCCCGTGTAAGTTATACACGATCATCACAGTTTTAAGAAAGCATCCACAGAACCAAAACACGCAGGGTAAGCTAGATATTTTAAAGAGAGTTTAAATAAAACATTAAATCAAGGTAAACAGTTTTCAAGATTTTCACGTAAAGCTATAGAGTTGCTCATTCCCTTCACCTGATCGCCCAGAAATCACACATTTCACAATATTTTCAAGAGTCGTTCTATTTCACAAACTGCATCAAGTGTCTATCAATTTCAAGTTCCTCATTCCACACGTCAGACTACCACTGACTCAGCACACGAGACACTTGACACTACTTCCGGAAGACTCGTGCATTGACTAGACTCATAGATCTGCACCTGTCATACTGCCCACTGTGAAATCACACACATTCATAGGGTCGCCGTGAAATCACACACATTCACAAGCGTATAATGAATCTCAATATCATCACCATCCTAGCATGACAGGGTTAATCCACACAACAGGCCGAGCTCGTTCTCTTTCAAACAACTCACCCATACGTATGAACCTCCTTCGACTCTCAACGCCCGAACAACTTCATCTATATGATTCCATTATATCAGGAGAGTCAGGATATCATGACGAATCACCAGTCAATGCACATCCTACACGATCTTACACGGTATTTTCTTTCCTGAAAATACTATGCCTTGATCCACATTCACAACATTCAACACATCATACCACACTTAAAGGAATAATTTCAATCACAGCAAAACTCACTCCAAGGTTCTTATTTTTGAATATCTCATTTAAATCTCAAACAGTTTCAAAGCAACACCAGAAACAGGGGAGTTCGTAAAACAGCGCCAAAACCGGCGATCTGGTTCAAAAACAAGGTGATTCCAAGTCTGTATATAAAACCGGCGACCACGTCGCCCAAACACATAGAACAGAGCATTCACGAAGATGAAAATGAAACCGGCGACCACGTCGCCCTCACTTCAGAAACAGCTAATCTATGGCTTGTATTTAAAATGAAGGCTAGCTTCCCTTACCTGGACTTGCGCAAAACGCCAGGGGCCCCGAAACCCAACGAAGCTTAAAGAATGCCTTGGCTCTGTTTTTGCGTCTGGTTTGTAGGACTTGCAGAGAACTTCCCAGGTGCTCTAATGGTGGCCGTCGCTCGTCGTACTCTTGTGTGAAGGTGCCTGAATCGCAGCGCGAAGGAGAGAAACAGAGGAGAAAGGAGGTAACTCACTCTTTTGCTCTTGAACAACTGCAACGTTCCCTTTTTCTCTCAGAAGTGGGTCTTTGCATCTTAAATTAACTTTGTCCACAAAAGCCGATGTCTCATGTAGGGAAATTGCGTGTACGCTGCACTGAACAGTACTACTAAGCGTGCCTCTGTGCAGGCTAACACTCTGAGGTCACTATTCTGAACCACCCTTTTTGTCTACGTGGCGCACGTGCAGGACGTTTCATGCTGGGAGTCTGGGTCCCACCTCTTCCGTGTGCAACTCGACATCGCGCGATAACCTTTCGTCGATGACCTCTCGCGCGAAGGCTATCCATCGATGACCTCTTGCGCGAAGACTATCCACCGAGATCTCATCCTGGAGGACGACCGATGTCTCTCCCTGGGAGACGACCGATGTGTCTCTCATATCGGCGATGATTGATATGCCTCATCCCGGTGATGACTGATTCCTCACACTGGCAGACAACCGATGTCTCACCCTGGCAGACCACCGATGTCTCACCCTGGCAGACCACCGATGTCTCAACCTGGCAGACCACCGATGTCTCACCCTGGAAGACAACCGATGTCTCAACCTGGCAGACCACCGATGCCTCAGCCTGGCAGACCACCGATGTCCGACTACTACGAAACTTCATTTACCAGCTCTTTGTATTTTAAATAATAACATCTTCTGAAATTATTTAAATATAACACTTTCATTCCAATAAAATTTGTTGGGTCCTTACAGCAGCAGCAGCATACGTGGACAGGTAGGCTTGGATTCAAAAGCCCACTGCGGGAAGGCAAAGAAGGTTACAGTGGCTCAAGAGTGAAACAGTGTCTGCACCTTCATCCCTCTCTTTTCTCTCCTTCGCGCTGCAACTCAGGCAACCTCCAGCACCAGTGCGACGTGCGGCGACTGCCCTTAGAGCACCTGGGAGGTCCTCTGCAAGTTCTACGAACCAAACGCTGAAAACAGAGCTAAGGCATCCTTTAAGCTTGGTGGATTTTGGAGCTCTTGGTGTTTTGCGCAAGTCCAGGTAAGGGAAGCTAGCCTTCATTTTCAATACAAGCCATAGATTAGTTGTTTCTGAAGTGAGGGCGACGTGGTCGCCGGTTTCGTTTTCATCTTCGTGAATGCTCTGTTCTATGTGTTTGGGCGACATGGTCGCCGGTTTTAAATACAGACTTCGAAATACCTTGTTTTTGAACCAGATCGCCGGTTTTGGCGTTGTTTGCGAACTCCCTGTTTTTGGTGTTGCTTTGAAACTGTTTGAGATTTAAATGAGATATTCAAAAATACGAAGCTTGGAGTAAGTTTTGGTGTGATTGGAATCATTCATTTAAGTGTTATATGATGTGTTGAATGTTGTGAATGTGGGATCAAGACATAGTATTTTCAAGAAAGGAAATACCGTGTTGAGATTTGGTTATGAAGTGTATTGATCTGTGAGTATCCTGTGAATGAGGCGATCCTGACTCTGCTGAGATAATGGAATCACATAGAGGAAGTTATTCAGTTGGTGAGAGTCGAAGGAGGTCCATATAAATGGGTGAGTCGTGTGAAAAAGAACGAGCTCGGCCTGTTATATGAATTAACCCTGTCATGCTAGGATAGTGATGATATTGAGATTCATTTATACGCTTGTGAATGTGTGTGATTTCACGGCGCCCCTGTGAATGTGTGTGATTTCACAGTGGGTTAGTATGGCAGGTGCATGTCTCTGGATGCTAGGTTCAATGCACGAGTCTTCCGGAAGTAGTGTCAAGTATCTTGTGTGCTGAGTCAGTGGTAGTCTGACGTGAGAATGAGAAACATTGAATTGATAGACACTTGATAAATGCTGTGATTTTAATGACCTTTGAGGAATCGTGCAATATGTGTTTAGTTGATGGTTTACGTGGGTATCTTGAATTTGTTTTATCTTGATTTTAAAGTTCATATCTAAACTCTTTTTCAAATGTCTAGCTTACCCTGTGGTGTTTCTTTGGTGTTGTGTTTGGCTCTTTCTTAAACCTGTGATGATCGTGTATAATTTACACGGGAGCAGATGATGTTGCAGGAAGCAGAGCTCTTCAGTGAGTGGTCGCCGGAAGGAGATCGCCTGTTTCTACTTCTGTTAGGCGATCACCCTTTTGCTGTCTTCTGATAGGAGATCGCCCTCTTCTGATAGGAGATCGGCCTCTTCCGATAGGAGATCGCCTGTTTTGTTTTTTTTTTTCTGTATTTAGTTTATGTTTCTGGAAAATTTGACCGAATTTGTATTAAACTCCCTGTGAGGAGAAACTACATTTCATATATATAATTTTGTTCACTTCAATCTATTTGTTACCTTTATTTTCATTATATAAACATGAATAGTATTTTGGCGGGATGTTACACTATGCGGGTAGCTGGGAGAGCACAGTTGGGTGTAGAGTCCTGAGGGAACGAGTACTCACCAGAGCTAGGGTTTTCCCAGTGAAGCTACATGCATGGCACGTGAACAGTGAAGGCACTCCCAAAACAGGTGGCCCCAGAGACTAGGTGCACAAGGAGGCACCCAGGTGGTCACCCTGTTAAAGTTTGCACTCCAGAGAAGGAAACCTTATGTGCTAGATTACCCTAAGATTGGGTGATAGCGGCGCAAGGGTATTCCAGTAAACCCTAAATATGGCTAGTAGCGCAGTAAACCCTAATTAGGGCTAGCGGCGCAGTAAACCCTAGACTATATAAGGGACAGTAAGATACTTCACAAAGGTACGCAGTTTCTAGACCTAAACACACAGAGAGAAACTCAATACACTTGGTGTTCCTTGCCTTACACTGACTTGAGCGTCGGAGTGCAAACGGCCTCTAGAGCGCCCCCTTTCTCTTTTGCAGGTGCAGATTGCTTTGAAAGAACCAAGCACGTATCAACGTGAGGAAGGAGGCGTGTGAGTGTCGTGAGTCAACCGACAGGCGAGTCAACCGGCAAGAACAGCAAAATAAGATCGGAGGAAGAAGAATGGAAGAAGAAGATCAAAAGAAGAAGAATGGAAAAAGAAGAATGGAAGAAGAAGATCGGAAGAAGAAGAATGGAAGAAAAAGATCGGAAGAAGAGGAATGGAAGAAGAGGATCGGAAGAAGAAGAATGCCAAGAAGATCAATGGAAGAAGAACATCGGAAGAAGAGGAATGGAAGAAGAAGATCGGAAGAAGAAGAATGGAAGAAGAAGTTCGGAAGAAGAAGAATGGAAGAAGAAGATTGCAAGAAAAAGAATGGAAGAAGAACATGGGAAGAAGAAGAAGGGAAGAAGAAGATCGGAAGAAGTAGAATGGAAGAAGAAGATTGGAAGAAGAAGAATGGCAGAAGAAGATCGGAAGAAGAAGAATGGAAGAAGAAGATCAAAAGAAGAAGAATGGAAGAAGAAGATTGGAAGAAGATGAATGGAAGAAGAAGAATTGGAAGAAGATGATCGGAAGAAGAAGAACGGAAGAAGAAGAATGGAAGAAGAAGAATGGAAGAAGAAGATTGGAAGAAGAAGAATGGAAGAAGAAGATCGGAAGAAGAGGAATGGAAGAAGAAGATCGGAAGAAGAAGAATGGAATAAGAAGATCGGAAGAAGAAGAATGGAAGAAGAAGATCGGAAGAAGAAGAATGGAAGAAGAAGATTGGAAGAAGAAGAAGAATGGAAGAAGAAGAATTGGAAGAAGAAGAATGGAAGAGGAACATGGGAAGAAGAAGAAGGGAAGAAGAGGAGCAGAAGAAGAAGAATCAGAAGAAGAAGAATGGAAGAATAAAAATGGAAGAAGAAAATCGAAAGAAGAAGATCGGAAGAAGAAGAATTGAAGAAGAAGATCGGAAGAAGAAGAATGGAAGAAGAAGAATGGGAGGAAGAAGAATGGAAGAAGAAGATCGGAAGAAGAAGAATGGCAGAAGAAGATCGGAAGAAGAAGAATGGCAGAAGAAGATCGGAAGAAGAGAATGGAAGAAGAAGATCGGAAGAAGAAGAATGGAAGAAGAAGTTCGGAAGAAGAAGAATGGAAGAAGAAGATCGGAAGAAGAAGAATGGAAGAAGAACATGGGAAGAAGAAGAAGGGAAGAAGAAGATCGGAAGAAGTAGAATGGAAGAAGAAGATCGGAAGAAGAAGAATGGAAGAAGAAGATCGGAAGAGGAAGAATGGAAGAAGAAGATCGGAAGAAGAAGAATGGAAGAAGAAGAATTGGAAGAAGAAGATCGGAAGAAGAGAACGAAGAAGAAGAATGGAAGAAGAAGAATGGAAGAAGAAGAATGGAAGAAGAAGATCGGATGAAGAAGAATGGAAGAAGAAGATCGGAAGAAGAGGAATGGAAGAAGAGGAATGGAAGAAGAAGATCAGAAGAAGAAGAATGGAATAAGAAGATCGGAAGAAGAAGAATGGAAGAAGAAGATCGGAAGAAGAAGAATGGAAGAAGAAGATCGGAAGAAGAAGAATGGAAGAAGAAGAATTGGAAGAAGAAGAATGGAAGAGGAACATTGGAAGAAGAAGAAGGGAAGAAGAGGAGCGGAAGAAGAAGAAGGGAAGAAGAGGAGCGGAAGAAGAAGAATCAGACGAAGAAGAATGGAAGAATAAAAATGGAAGAAGAAAATTGAAAGAAGAAGATCGGAAGAAGAAGAATTGAAGAAGAAGATCGGAAGAGGAAGAATGGAAGAAGAAGAATGGGAGGAAGAAGAATGGAAGAAGAAGATTGGATGATGAAGAATGGCAGAAGAAGATCGGAACAAGAAGAATGGCAGAAGAAGATCGGAAAAAGAAGAGTGGAAAAACAAGAATGGAAGAAGAAGAATGGAAGAAGGAGATCGGAAGAAGAAGAATGTGAAGAGGAACAAAGGAAGAACAAGATCGGAAGAAGAAGAATGGCAGAACAAGATCGGAAGAAGAAGAATGGAAGAAGAAGA
This sequence comes from Phaseolus lunatus, assembly GCA_013389735.1. NCBI lineage: Eukaryota > Viridiplantae > Streptophyta > Magnoliopsida > Fabales > Fabaceae > Phaseolus > Phaseolus lunatus. The sequence goes on from JAAFYQ010000283.1 coordinate 45,309, forward strand.
TCGGAAGAAGAAGAATGGAAGAAGAAGATCGGAAGAAGAAGAATGGAAGAAGAAGATCGGAAGAAGAAGAATGGCAGAAGATGATCGGAAGAAGAAGCATGGAAGAAGAAGATCGGAAAAAGAAGAATGGAAGAAGAAGATCGGAAGAAGAAGAATGGAAGAAGAAGAATGGGAAGAAGAAGAAATGAAGAAGAAGAACGGAAGAAGAAGATCGGAAGAAGAAGAATGGAAGAAGAACATCAGAAGAAGAAGAATGGAAGAAGAAGAATGGAAGAAGAAGAATGGAAGAAGAAGATCGGATGAAGAAGAATGGAAGAAGAAGAATTGGAAGAAGAGGAATGGAAGAAGAAGAATGGAAGAAGAAGATCGGAAGAAGAAGAATGGAAGAAGAAGATCGGAAGAAGAAGAATGGAAGAAGAAGATCGGAAGAAGAAGAATGGAAGAAGAAGATCGGAAGAAGAAGAATGGAAGAAGAAGATGGGAGGAAGAAGAAGGGAAGAAGAAGATCGAAAGAAGAAGAATGGAAGAAGTAGATCGGACAATGAAGAATGGAAGAAGAAGATCGGAAGAAGAAAAATGGATGCAGAAGAAATGGAAGAAGAAGAATGCAAGAAGAAGAATGGAAGAAGAAGGTCAGAAGAAGAAGAATTGGAAGAAGAAGAATGGAAGAAGAATATCGGAAGAAGCAGAATGGCAGAAGATGATGTAGCCTAGCTGGAGTGCCTTCTTCCATGAGCTGGAAAACACAATTGAAGGTGGCGGAAGCAATGGTTGGAAGCGTGAAGGCACTCCTAGGAGCTGTGGAAACCTTGAAGGTGAAGTGTTAGGTGTGGAGAGTGAGTGGTGAGGCCATCTCACTTGGAAAAGATGAAAAATGAAGACTAAGGTGTCTATCCTAGAGATAGGAGACAAGAGTGATAATTGGCACAAAGTTGGCAGCAATTTCACTCAAATTAATCTTGAGAATTACATGAGCCAAGCCCTCTTATTTATAGTGTTTAGAGGGATGAAAATTCAAATGAAAATGGAGGGAAATTCAAAATGAAATTCTCCTCAAGGTGGAGCCTAAAAATGAGAGCACATGGGAGGGGTGTGATTAGTATTTCACGCTCACCCTCTCTAGGCTTTCCAAACCAGCCTTGGTTAATTTAGTGGTTTTAAAAACCCTAAATTAACCTAGGTTGGTGTTTTAGGTGCCAAAATTAATTCTAAGAAAATTACAATTATTTTCCTATTCTAATTTTGACAAGAAAATTAAATTCTACTTCTACACTAAACTTATGGCATATTTATCATGTAGAGGAAAGTCTCTCTGCCATCAGTAGCAGTGTCCCAATCCTCTTGTATTATTCTTGCCATAGCCCTTGTAGTTGGCCCATATCTTCTATTTGGTGGGCTTGAGATAGGTCTTCGACTTGAACATGGGTTTGGGCTTGGACTTGGGCTTGGGACTCTTCCATCATCCCCTCCCTCTTGAGAAGGATTTGTCCTCAAATCCAATGCTTCATCTTCTTCATTACTTCCTGCAAAAGGGATTAGGTCCATAACATTGAAAGTATTATGAACTCCATATTCTTCAGGTAAATCCAGAATGTATGCATTGTCATTGATTCTCTTGAGAACTTGGAAGGGTCCATCTCCTCGGGGGCTAAGCTTAGATTTTCTTCTAGTGGGAAATCTATCCTTTCTAAGATGTAGCCAAACCCAGTCTCTTTCCTCAAAAATTATCTCTCGCTTCCCCTTATTTCCATGTGTTTACATATTTCTCTGTTTGCCGTTGTATTTGTTTTTTAATCCTCTCATGCATTTTCTTAACAAATTCAGCTTTTGCTACTCCTTCTTTATGCACAAATTCTTGTGGATTAGGAAGAGGCAACAAATCTAAAGGTGTAAGAGGATTAAACCCATATACAACTTCAAATGGAGAAATATTGGTAGTTTTATGGACTACCCGGTTATATGCAAACTCAATATGGGGAAGGTACTCATCCCAAGATTTGTGGTTGCCTTTCATAACTGCCCTAAGCATAGTTGAAAGAGATCTATTTACTACTTCAGTTTGTCCATCCGTTTGAGGATGACAAGAAGTTGAAAATTTCAGTTTAGTTCCAAGCCTTTCCCAGAGAGTCCTCCAGAAATGACTTATAAATTTTGGATCTCTATCAGACACTATGCTTTTGGGTAGACCATGAAGTCTCACCACTTCTCTAAAGAAGAGTCTAGAGATATTGTTTGCATCATCTATTTTGTGGCATGGTATAAAATGTGCCATCTTACTGAACCTATCCACAACCACAAAAATAGAATCAAAACCTCTTGCAGTCCTAGGGAGTCCTAAAATAAAATCCATGCTAATGTCTTCCCATGGAGCATTTGCAACAGGCAAAGGAGTATAGAGTCCATGAGGCATTATTTTAGATTTGGCTTTTAAACATGAAATGCATCTAAAACAATGTCTTTGAACATCTTTTCTCATGTGTGGCCAAAAGAATTTTCCTTTTAAAAGCTCTAGAGTTTTATCAACTCCAAAATGGCCCATGAGACCTCCTTCATGTGTTTCTTTTACAAGAAGCTTTCTATGTGTTCCTTGGGGTATACATAGTTTTCCTTCTTTAAAAAGATAACCCTTGGACACATAAAATCCTCCTTGCGCTCTATGTTCACATTTAACAAAAGTGGATGCAAAGTCTCGATCTTCTTTATACAGTTCAGGTATGTTTTCAAATCCAAGAATCTGGGCACCAAGTTTTGAAAATAGGGCGTGTCTCCTGGAGAGAGCATCAGCCACAATATTAGTACTACCCTTCTTATATTTGATAACATAAGGGAATTGTTCAAGAAATTCCATCCATTTTGCATGACGTTTATTCAACTTATGCTGACCCTTCAAGTATTTTAAAGACTCATGATCACTATGAATTACAAATTCTTTGGATACTAGATAGTGCTCCCAAGTCTTCAGGGCCCTCACAAGTGCATAGAGCTCTTTATCATAGGTTGGGTAGTTGAGGGTGGCACCATGGAGTTTTTCACTGAAATAAGCAATAGGGTGTCCACCTTGCAACAATACCGCACCTATGCCTACTCCTGATGCATCACATTCTAGCTCAAAAGTGTTTGCAAAATTTGGTAGAGCTAAAACGGGTGCATTAGTGAGCAGAGCTTTAAGCCTCTTGAAGGCTTGATCTTGCTTCTCTGTCCAACAAAATGGAGTGTCCTTCTTCACTAACTCATTGAGTGGTGAAGCTAGACTCGAGAAGTTAGGCACAAATCTTCTATAAAAGCTTGCTAATCCATGAAAACTCCTAACATCTCCTACATTTTGTGGGGTTGGCCATTCTTGGATGGCTTTGATTTTCTCGGGGTCAACATGTACCCCATTTTTGCTAACTATAAAACCTAAAAACACTACACTATCAACACAAAAGGTACACTTATCAATATTAGCAAAAAGACTATTCTCCCTAAGCACTAAGAGAACTTCCCTAAGGTGAGTTAGGTGGGCTTTTAGGTTTTGGCTATATACTAGGATATCATCAAAATAAACTACTACATATTTACCTATACAATCTCTCAAGACATGATTCATTAGCCTCATGAATGTGCTAGGTGCATTAGTGAAACCAAAAGGCATCACTAACCACTCATATAGCCCAAATTTGGTTTTAAAAGCGGTTTTCCACTCATCACCCTCTTTAATTCGTATTTGGTGATATCCGCTCTTAAGATCAATTTTGGAAAATATAGTGGACCCATGCAATTCATCAAGCATGTCATCTAGTCTTGGAATTGGATGCCTGTACTTGATGGTGATGTTATTGATGGCCCTACAATCACAACACATTCTCCACTTGCCATCTTTTTTAGGTGTAACATCCCGCCAAAAACTATTCATATTTATATAATGAAAATAAAGGTAAACAAATAATGTTGAAGAGAACATAATTATATATATAAGTAATGAAGTTGCTCCTCACAGGGAGTTTAATACATAACCAGTCAAATGTTTTTCAAAACTTAACGAAATCAATCAAATACAATGAAAATGGCGGTCTCCATACATAAACCGGCGATCTCCTAACAGAAGACCCCAAAACAGGCGATCTGCTATCAGGACATAAATCCGGGGATCACCACCAAGAGATAGAAACAGGCGATCTCTTCCCCGGCGACCACTCACTAAGGAGCTCTACTTCCTGGAAGATCATCTGCTCCGTGTAAATTATACATGATCATCACAGTTTTAAGAGAAAAACAGCCATAGAGCAGAACACGCAAGGTAAGCTAGATATTTTAAAGAGAGTTTAAATATGAACATTAAAATCAGAATAAAACAAATTCAAGATACCCACGTAAAACTATAGAGTTTCTCATTCCCTTCACCTGATCGCCCAGAAATCACACATTTCACAATATTTTCAAGAGTCATTCTATTTCACAAAATGCATCAAGTGTCTATCAATTCAATGTTCCTCATTTCTCACGTCAGACTACCACTGACTCAGCACACAAGACACTTGACACTACTCCCGGAAGACTCGTGCATTGACTAGACTCAGAGATCTGCACATATCATACTAAACTGCTGTAATGTTTCCACAGCTATGCGCATCAACACATTCTCGATCTCAAGTTCACCATTCTCACAGTATGACAGGGTTAATCCATATAACAGGCCGAGCTCGTTCTTTTTCACAAGACTCACCCATACATATGAACCTCCTTCGACTCTCAACGCCTGAATAACTTCATCTATATGAATCCATTATCTCAGGAGAGTCAGGATAATCTCATTATAGACATCACCGATCAATGCACATCCTACACGATCTTACACGGTATTTTCTTTCCTGAAAATACTATGCCTTGATCCCACATCCACAACATTCAACACATCATACAACACTTAAATGAATGATTTCAATCACAGCAAAACTCACTCCAAGGTTCTTATTTTCGAATATCTCATTTAAATCTCAAACAGTTTCAAAGCAACACCAAAAACAGGAAGTTCGTAAACAACGCCAAAACCGGCGATCTGGTTCAAAAACAAGGTATTTCGAAGTCTGTATTTAAAACCGGCGACCACGTCGCCCAAACACATAGAACAGAGTATTCACGAAGATGAAAACGAAACCGGCGACCACGTCGCCCTCACTTCAAAAACAGCTAATCTATGGCTTGTATTGAAAATGGAGGCTAGCTTCCCTTACCTGGACTTGCGCAAAACACCAGGAGCTCCGAAACCCAACGAAGCTTAAAGAATGCCTTGGCTCTGTTTTTGCGTCTGGTTTGAAGGACTTGCAGATAACCTCCCAGGTGCTCTAATGGTGGCCGTCGCTCGTCGTACTCTTGTGTGAAGGTGCCAGAATCGCAGTGCGAAGGACAGAATGGAGGAGAAGGGAGGTAAACTCACTCTTTCGCTCTTGAACAACTGTAACGTTCCCCTCTCTCAGAAGTGGGTTTTTGCATCTTAAACCAGCTTGTTCACAAAAGCAGCTGCCACCACCCACTCTGCAGAGAAGTCTGAGTGTACGTTTCTCTGAACAGTACGACCACGTTTGTCTCTTGCGCATGCCAACCACTTCCTAAACAGTACGACCGCGAGTGTCTCCTGCGCATGCCAACATTCTGATGTCACTATTCTGAATCATCCTTTTTGTCTACGTGGCGTACGTGCAGGACGTTCCATGCTGGGAGTCTGGGTCCCACCTTCTCTGTGTGCAACTCGACATCGCGCGATAACCTTTCGCCGATGACCTCTCGCGCGAAGACTATCCACCGATGACCTCTCGCGCGAAGACAATCCACCGATGACCTCTCGCGCGAAGGCTATCTACCGATGACCTCTCGCGCGAAGACAATCCACCGATGACCTCTCGCGCGAAGGCTATCCACCGATGACCTCTCGCGCGAAGACAATCCACCGATGCCTCATCCTGGCGGACGACCGATGTCTCCCCCTGGAAGATGCCCGCATGCCTCGCGCCCTGATGATGCCCGCATGCATCGCGCCCTGGCGACGTCTGCATGCCTCGCGCCCTGGCGATGACGTGTAGTCTAGGCGACCGGCGATTATGTACTAACAAGGAAATCTTATAATCTTCTAAACTACACTTTCCTTCCTTTTTTATTTTAAATAAAACATACTTAGAATTCATTTAAAATATATCCTTTTATTCCAATTTAATTTTTCAGGTCCTTACATTAGGCACCAACAAGATAGGTACAGCACAAGGACTAAGGCTCTTTTGAACCCAACCCTTCTCCAACAAATCCTGAACTTGTGATTCTATCTCCTTGGTTTCCTCAGGATTAGTTCTATAAGCTGGTCTATTAGGAAGACTAGCTCCTGGAACTAAATCTATTTGATGTTCTATTCCTCTAAAAGGGGGAAGTCCCAATGGTCCTTCCTTAGGAAATAAATCATCAAACTCTTTTAAAAGTTCTTTTACCTGAGGAGGTAGAATACTAGTTTCAGAAGATGTGGCAGTGCATGTAAGTGTTCCTTTACACAGCAGGAGGCCTGTAGGTTGTTCAGAAAGAAGTATTTTTTTAACTTTGTTTTCAACTTTTTCTTCCTTCTGAATGACCTTGTGGGAAGGAACACTCTTCTCCCACACCTCTTTTTTGGCTTTTTCTTGGTTTTCTATTTTTATTATTTTTTTTCTTCCTCTCTTTTGAGTTTCATTTGTACTTGATCCTTTATCACCTGTGAGTGTGATAATGGATAGAGTACAAACTTTTTATCCCTGTGAGTGAAAGTAATCTCATTGGTAAGACCATTGTGCATAGTTTTCTTATCAAATTGCCATGGTCTACCCAATAAAATATGACAAGCTTCCATGGGAACTACATCACATAAAACTTTGTCTTTATAGTTTCCCACAGTGTTCCGGCCGCTTGACTCGAACGTGGAGGACTGCCTCGTCACTCCTTCGTCTAGCCCTCTATTCTGCAGGAACGCTCCAAGAACCACCGCCGAAACTCCAAACGCTGCCTGCAAAACACACAGACGGCGCCTCTAGCAGCCGTTGTAGCTCCGACGCTCAAGTCAGGCAACAGGAACACCAAAACTATATCTGAATCTCTCTGTGAGACCCGTGTGAAACTGAAACTCTCCAGTGTGTAAGGTGTAAGAATCTGTCAAAAACCTCCTCTCAATTTCGTTAAGAGTTTGTATATATACCTGAGTCTTTCTCTCTCCTGACGGTTATTCCTCTTGACACGTGGATAACATCTGGTCGTACATGTGTCACCATCTGAAGTATCTGCAGCTGAAACGTTACTTCCACTGTGCCCCTGCGACTAAGTTATCCACATAGGGAGTAGCTTAGTACGCAGGCTACTCTGGGCGCAACCTTAACATGGCGAGCTAGTTAACCCTGGGCATTGCAGCTCACACTACACATGGTGGCAGATATGCCACTTATCCTCTGTACTTAGACCATACAACAAGTGCATGCCAAGTCTTCTCAAACACCCGGCGATGTGCTCTTTCGGCGACTTGCTGACCACCTGATCTCCCAACCTTAACACACGGCGATCATGTGCAATCTGGGCGATTACTGATCCATACCGGCGATGACCGACTACTCATCCTCAAGGTGATAGGCGATTACTCACCTCAAGGCGATAGGCGATTACTCATCATCACAGGCGAGAGGCGATTACCATTCTGAGTGATCGCCTCCCTGATTCACCTGCTATCCTCTACCACGTGTTACTCTGTGAATGGTCCACGTGGTCAACTGCTGCTGATGTCATCGACTACCGATGACCGACCGGATCACAAGCCCCCCAGTCTCGAGCTGTGAACTTGTTCTCAGCGAAGAGACTAAGAAATCGTCTTCTGGCGGTCTATAGGAGCGCACACTCTGGTACTAACACTGTTTCATTCCTTCTTCTTCGCCTTCAAACTTTCAAAGCATCTCTCTAGATCATCTAGGGATTCACCTTCCCTGTTCTCTTCTTCTCAAACGCGCTAGGATTCGCTGCGTTTCTTCTCTTTAACTCTCTGCATGTGACTAACTGCTAACTAGCTTAGGCTTTAGCGCGATCTACCTGCAACCCCTCAAACTTGGCCTCTGACTTGATCGTGGCTAACTGTTGCCTTAGCATTGCCTTCAACATAACTTTGTGCTGGATGACTGACTTAACGGGCCTAAACGCTTCGGCTTCACGCAGCAGAACTTGCTTCTACCACCGACCACCGACTAGCATGTTAGTGCACCACCGATCAGTCATCGCGCTTCGGGCTTCGCTGCACTTCTCTGCCACACCAGCGCTGAGTGCATAGAGGGTCTGAACACCAACTATGATGCCTGTGTTTTGGGGAAGAAAAGTGCTTCTCAATGACCCCTCTTGTCCCAACCATGCTGTAAGAAGTCGTGGGTGAGGTATTGCTTCTCTCACCTCAGCGTCGCTGTAAAAAGCAGAGGGAAGGGACTTGGTTCTCTTGCCTCAACCTTGCTGTAAAAAGCAAAGGGAAGAGGACTTTTCCTCATGCCTCAGCCTCGCTGTACAAAGTCGAGGTGAGGACTTGGTTCTCTCGCCTCAACCTTGCTGTACGAAGCAAAGGGAGAGGACTTTCTCTCTTGCCTCAGCCTCGCTGTACAAAGTCGAGGTGAGGACTTTCACTCGCCTGCACCTCGCTGTACAAAGTCGAGGGAGGACTTTCTTCTTTCTCGCTTGCACTCGCTCAAAGGCAAGGAGGTCTTCCTCTGTTGCCTACACTTGCTCAAAGGCAAGGAGGACTTCCTCTGTTCTCGCCTGCACTTGCTCAAGGGCAAGGAGGACTTCCTCTGTTCTCGCCTGCACTTGCTCAAGGGCAAGGAGGACTTCCTCTGTTCTCGCCTGCACTTGCTCAAGGGCAAGGAGGACTTCCTCTGGTGCCTGCACTTGCTCAAAGGCAAGGAGGACTTCCTCTGGTGCCCGCACTTGCTCAAAGGCAAGGAGGACTTCCTCTGGTGCCTGCACTTGCTCAAAGGTAAGGAGGACTTCCTCTGGTGCCTGCACTTGCTCAAAGGCAAGGAGGACTTCCTCTGGCCTCAACCTTGCTGTATAAAGCAGAGGAAGAGGACTTTCTCTCGCCTCAACCTTGCTGTATAAAGCAGAGGAAGAGGACTTTCTCTGTTGCCTCAACCTTGCTGTATAAAGCAGAGGAAGAGGACTTTCTCTTGCCTCAACCTTGCTGTATAAAGCAGAGGAAGAGGACTTTCTCTCGCCTCAACCTTACTGTATAAAGCAGAGGTGAGGACTTTCTCTGTTGCCTCAACCTTGCTGTAAAAAGCAAAGGAAGATGACTTTCTTTCGCCTCAACCTTGCTGTATAAAGCAGAGGTGAGGACTTTCTCTGTTGCCTCAACCTTGCTGTAAAAAGCCAAGGAAGAGGACTTTCTCTTGCCTCAACCTTGCTGTATAAACCAGAGGTGAGGACTTTCTCGTGGGTGCACGCCCCCAGGGGGGCGCCAGGCGTGGCTGTCTAAGCGCACACACTGGGCGCGCCTTGCCTGCATTGCCTCATCGCTCGTTCACCGACGTCCCGACCGGCGAGGACCTCTTCTTCTGGAATCATACGAGGTGCATGCTTAACGCCCTCGCTGGGAACTTAGGTCCCAGCTTAACACGTGTTAGCAAGACACCGATGACCGTTAACCGACCGAGTACTCACTCTCTACATGCACCGACGGCTGATCGAGGTCTGCATGCATTGATGGCTAATCGCGCTCTACATCCCAGCGCTTATCTAGGGGCTGATCTGCGGGTGGTGGCCACTTGGTAACTCACCACCGATCACCTGGTCTTGCACCTGGGGCAAGGAGAACTTTAAACTGGGAACACTCGCACACTTTATGTACTGAAAATCTTTTATTGGGTGGCATCGTTAAAAAGAGTGCCCCTGATCTGCTCAACTGTTTAATACACTAAGTGTGTGTACAGCGCGATAGCGCATCTACTTTACAACTTAACGAAAGTAAGAAAGAAACATGTAGCATCCTGGGAATAGTCGTTACGTCCAGAGTCACCAGCCGACAAGCTCCATTCTTCAACATCTCGACCACTCTGGATGGGGTCTCCTTTAACCAACGATGACCGCCCTGGCGATGCACACACGTGGGGTGATCATGCCTTCCGCTTCAGCTCTGGGAGCCCCCCAGTGTAGCCTCTTCCATCACCACACCTCCCCAAACACAGGGAACTCATGCTGCTGGTCGCCTTCCTGGAACCCCGAAGCGCGATCACCTTGTGTCTTCTGCAGGTAATCGGTCAGGAACCCTGTCTCCACCAACTCAGCAAGCTGACGCCCCAGCGCCAGGCAGTTACGGAGTGTATGTCCATAAGCTTGATGGAATTCACACCACTCATCCTTCCTCCCTCCAAGTACCCTGTCGGTTTTCTCTGGCACATGGAGTCTTGCTGCCACAGCAGGGATGGCGATCAGCTCCGCCAAACTTATCATGAAATCATACCTGGGGGGTGTGTTGCTTGCACGCCCCCTGGTCTGGTCCTTCCTTGGTGCATAAGGGCGAGACCTTCTCTGCTCCTTCCTCTCTTCCTTGATCTCATGCACCCGCGCCTGTTGCTGCTGATTCCCCTGACCTCCACGTGGCTTCGATGGTGCAGCACTTCCTCTCTTCTCAGAGACCTCTGTCTCTGCTACTATGTGTGCCACCGCACGTCACCGTATCTCGGTGAAGGTGGCAGGGTGGCTCCTGACGAGCGATTCACTGAAAGGACCAGGGAGGACACCTCTCTTGAACGCATGCACCAGCATGTCCTCGTCCTTGCTGGGCAATCTCACCACCTGCGCCCCAAAGCGATTGAGGTAGTGTAACATCCCGCCAAAATACTATTCATGTTTATATAATGAAAATAAAGGTAACAAATAGATTGAAGTGAACAAAATTTTATATATGTAAATAAAGTTTCTCCTCACAGGGAGTTTAATACAAATACGATCACTTTTCCATTAAAACGTAAACAAAATACAATACAATGGAAAGATAGGCGATCTCCTGACAGAAGGGCGATCTCCTATCATAAAGGCGATCTCCTATCAGAAAGCAGTAAAAGGGGTGATCGCCCAACAGATATAGAAAACAGGCGATCTCCTTCCAGCGACAATTCACTAAGGAGCTCTACTTCCTGCAACATCATCTGCTCCCGTGTAAATTATACACGATCATTACAGGTTTAAGAAAAGGCCAAACACAACACAAAAGAAACACAGGGTAAGCTAGACATTTAAAAAGAGTTAGATATGAACTTTAAAATCAAGGTAAAATGAATTCAAGATACCCACGTAAACCATCAATTAAACACATATTGCACGATTCCTCGAAGGTCATTAAAATCACAACATATATCAAGTGTCTATCAATTCAAAGTTTCTCATTTCACACGTCAGACTTCACTGACTCATCACACAAGACACTTGACACCACTTCCGGAAGACTCGTGCGTTGAACCTATCATCCAGAGACATGCACCTGCCATACTAACCCACTGTGAAATCACACACATTCACAGGGGCGCCGTGAAATCACACACATTCACAAGCGTATAAATGAATCTCAATATCATCACTATCCTAGCATGACAGGGTTAATTCATATAACAGGCCGAGCTCGTTCTTTTTCACACGACTCACCCATTTATATGGACCTCCTTCGACTCTCACCAACTGAATAACTTCCTCTATGTGATTCCATTATCTCAGCAGAGTCAGGATCGCCTCATTCATAGGATACTCACAGATCAATACACTTCATAACCAAATCTCAACACGGTATTTCCTTTCCTGAAAATACTATGTCTTGATCCCACATTCACAACATTCAACACATCATATAACACTTAAATGAATGATTCCAATCACAGCAAAACTTACTCCAAGCTTCGTATTTTCGAATATCTCATTTAAATCTCAAACAGTTTCAAAGCAACACCAAAAACAGGGAGTTCGCAAACAACGCCAAAACCGGCGATCTGGTTCAAAAACAAGGTATTTCGAAGTCTGTATTTAAAACCGGCGACCACGTCGCCCACATGTAACATCCCGCCAAAATACTATTCATGTTTATATAATGAAAATAAAGGTAACAAATAGATTGAAGTGAACAAAATTTTATATATGTAAATAAAGTTTCTCTTCACAGGGAGTTTAATACAAATACGATCACTTTTCCATTAAAACGTAAACAAAATACAATACAATGGAAAGATAAGCGATCTCCTGACAGAAGGGCGATCTCCTATCATAAAGGCGATCTCCTATCAGAAAGCAGTAAAAGGGGTGATCCCCCAACAGATATAGAAAACAGGCGATCTCCTTCCAGCGACAATTCACTAAGGAGCTCTACTTCCTGCAACATCATCTGCTCCCGTGTAAATTATACACGATCATTACAGGTTTAAGAAAAGGCCAAACACAACACAAAAGAAACACAGGGTAAGCTAGACATTTAAAAAGAGTTAGATATGAACTTTAAAATCAAGGTAAAACGAATTCAAGATACCCACGTAAACCATCAATTAAACACATATTGCACGATTCCTCGAAGGTCATTAAAATCACAACATATATCAAGTGTCTATCAATTCAAAGTTTCTCATTTCTCACGTCAGACTTCACTGACTCATCACACAAGACACTTGACACCACTTCCGGAAGACTCGTGCGTTGAACCTAGCATCCAGAGACATGCACCTGCCATACTAACCCACTGTGAAATCACACACATTCACAGGGGCGCCGTGAAATCACACACATTCACAAGCGTATAAATGAATCTCAATATCATCACTATCCTAGCATGACAGGGTTAATTCATATAACAGGCCGAGCTCGTTCTTTTTCACACGACTCACCCATTTATATGGACCTCCTTCGACTCTCACCAACTGAATAACTTCCTCTATGTGATTCCATTATCTCAGCAGAGTCAGGATCGCCTCGTTCACAGGATACTCACAGATCAATACACTACATAACCAAATCTCAACACGGTATTTCCTTTCCTGAAAATACTATGTCTTGATCCCACATTCACAACATTCAACACATCATATAACACTTAAATGAATGATTCCAATCACAACAACAATCATTCCATGGTTCAGATTTTCGAATATCACATTTAAATCTCAAACAGCTTCAAACAACACCAAAAACAGGGGAGTTCGAAAAACAATTCCAAAACCGGCGATCTCGTTCAAAAACAGAGAATTATACAATAACAGTTGAAAAACCGGCGACCACGTCGCCCCCATCATCTCAATCATGACTATAAGGATTTTCGTTGGAAATAAGGCTAGCTTCCCTTACCTGGACTTGCGCAAAACACCAAGAGCTCCAAAATCCACCGAGCTTAAAGGATGCCCTAGCTCTGTTTTCAGCGTTTGGTTCGTAGAACTTGCAGAGGACCTCCCAGGTGCTCTAAGGGCAAACGACGCTTGTCGCACTGATGCTTGAGGTGGCCTGAGTCACAACGGAAAGGAGAGAAGAAGGGAGGGAGGAAGTTTGCACTCACTCTAACACTCTTGAGTCTGTAACGCTCTTTGCCTTCCCGCAGTGGCTTTTGAATCCAAGCCTACCCGTCCACGTATGCTGCTGCTGCCACCCCTTCTGCAGGAAAGCCTGACAACCGCTGCCCTGAACAGTACGACCATTGTTGTCTCTTGTGCATGCCAACCACTGCCCTGAACAGTACGACCACTATTGTCTCTGGTGCATGCCAACCACTGCCCTGAACAGTACGACCGCGAGTGTCTCCTGCGCATGCCAACATTCTGATGTCACCACTCTGAAACACCCTTTTTGTCTACGTGGCGCGCGTGCAGGATGTTTCATGCTGGGAGTCTGGGTCCCACTTTCTCTGTGTGAAGCTCGACATCGCGCGATAACCTTCCACCGATGACCGCTGGCGCGAAAACTATCCACCGATGACCTCTCACGCGAAGGCTATCCACCGATGTCCTCTCGCGCGAAGGCTATCCACCGATGACCTCTCGCGCGAAGACTATCCACCGATGACCTCTCACGCGAAGACTCTCCACCGATGACCTCTCGCGCGAAGACTCTCCACCGATGACCTCTCGCGACCCGGCGATGTCTGCATGCCTCGCGCCCCGACGACGCCCGCATGCCTCTCGCCCTGGCGATGCCCGCATGCCTCTCGCGCGCCCTGGTGACGTCCACATGCCTCGCGCCCTGGTGATGCCCGCATGCCTCTCGCGCGCCCTGGCGATCATGTGTAGTCGGCGACCGACGATTATGTACTGACCAGGCGATCTTATAGTCTTATAAGCTACACTTTCCTTCCTTTTTATTTCAAATGAAAACATACTTAGAATTCATTTAAATTATACCCTTTTATTCCAATTTAATTTTACAGGTCCTTACACCACACACATAGAACAGAGCATTCACGAAGATGAAAACGCAACCAGCGACCACGTCGCCCTCACTTCAGAAACAGCTAATCTATGGCTTGTATTGAAAATAAAGCTAGCTTCCCTTACCTGGACTTGCGCAACACACCAAGAGCTCCAAAATCCACCGAGCTTAAAGGATGCCTTAGCTCTGTTTTCAGCGTTTGGTTCGTAGAACTTGCAGAGGACCTCCCAGGTGCTCTAAGGGCAAACGTCGCTTGTCGCACTGATGCTTGAGGTGGCTTGAGTCACAACGCAAAGGAGAGAAGAAGGGAGGGAGGGAGTTGCACTCACTCTTACACTCTTGAGTCTGTAACGCTCTTTGCCTTCCCGCAGTGGCTTTTGAATCCAAGCCTACCCGTCCACGTATGCTGCTGCTGCCACCCCTTCTGCAGGAAGGCCTGACAACCACTGCCCTGAACAGTACGACCACTGTTGTCTCTGGTGCATGCCAACCACTGCCCTGAACAGTACGACCACTGTTGTCTCTGGTGCATGCCAACCACTGCCCTGAACAGTACGACCGCGAGTGTCTCCTGCGCATGCCAACATTCTGATGTCACCACTCTGAAACACCCTTTTTGTCTACGTGGCGCGCGTGCAGGACGTCTCATGCTGGGAGTCTGGGTCCCACTTTCTCTGTATGAAGCTCGACATCGCGCGATAACCTTCCACCGATGTCCTCTCGCGCGAAGGCTATCCACCGATGTCCTCTCGCGCGAAGGCTATCCACCAATGACCTCTCGCGCGAAGACTATCCACCGATGACCTCTCGCGCGAAGACTCTCCACCGATGACCTCTCGCGCGAAGACTCTCCACCGATGACCTCTCGCGACCCGGCGATGCCTGCATGCCTCGCGCCCCGACGACGCCCGCATGCCTCTCGCGCCCTGGTGACGTCCACATGCCTCGCGCCCTGGCGATGCCCACATGCCTCTCGCGCGCCCTGGTGACGTCCACATGCCTCGCGCCCTGGCGATGCCCGCATGCCTCTCGCGCGCCCTGGCGATCATGTGTAGTAGGCGACCGGCGATCTTATAGTCTTATAAGCTACACTTTCCTTCCTTTTTATTTCAAATGAAAACATACTTAGAATTCATTTAAATTATACCCTTTTATTCCAATTTATTTTACAGGTCCTTACATTCTCCCCAACAAGAAAAATTTTCGTCCTCGAAAATTGAATTACAAGGTAAAGAGATATGGATAGGCTTCTCTCATGGGTTCTTCTAACTCCCAAGTTGAATCACCCGATCGCTCATCCCACACCACTTTCACCATGTTGCTGGTCTTGCCTCTGAGCTGTTTACTTTGACGATCGTCAATCCTGACTGGTTTCGCTTCAAAGGACAAGTCATCCCTGATCTGCACATCGTCCACTTTCAGCACATTACTAGGGTCTGCCATGTACTTCCTCAGCTGTGATACGTGAAAGACGTTGTGCAGAATCGCTAAATGGGGAGGTAGGGCGATCTCATAGGCCACTGGACCAATCCTCCTTAAGGTCTGATATGGTCCTACGAACTTAGGGGACAACTTCTTTGATCTGATCGCCTGTCCTACACCCTTGGTTGGTGTTACTCTCATGAATACATGGTCTCCAGCAGCAAATTCCAAAGGCTTTCTCCTCTGATCTGCATAGGATTTCTGCCTACTTTGAGAAGCTCTCATTCTGCCTTGTATTTGTTTCACCTTCTCGGTTGTCTGCTGAATCAACTCTGGTCCAACCAATACTGTTTCGCCCTCCTGGTACCAGCACAATGGAGTTCTACATTTCCTTCCATACAAGGCTTCATACGTTGCCATCCCAATGCTGGCATGATCACTGTTATTATAGGTAAACTCTACCAACTCGGCTGGAGCCATCCTGGAAGGTGCCATTGACACTGGTCCAACCCCGGGTACCAAAATCAATAGAGAATTCCACTTCCCTCTTAGGAGGTAATCCAGATATTTCTTCTGGAATTACATCCATGAAATCTTTCACCACAGGTATCCTACTTACGTCCTCTTCATTCTTCACTCCCAGCCGAGCTAGGATTCACGAAGCACCTCGCCCCTTCTTCCAATTCTGACCACCCGTGCTGAACTGATATCACCTCTGATTCTTGGGGGTCTGGAAACGCTACCTTCTGACTACCGCAGTCTATGAGAACATGATTGGCAGCTAGCCAATCCATTCCCAGGATAACATCCAAGTCCTGAAGAGGTAGGCAGATCAAGTTCACCTTGAATCTGCGTCCCTCTACTATCACTGGACATTCGGGGCAAACTGTAGAGGTCAACACCTGTCCTGACGCAGGTGTAGAGACCAACAGTTCAAACGGTAACTCCTCCACTAGAAGACCCAACATGGCTACACACAGGCTTGACACAAAGGAGTGTGTCGCTCCAGAATCAAACAAAATTCTAACGCATCTACCAGCTATAGAGCAACACTCTGTACTAAGTTACCTGACTGAGATGTCTCCGCTCCAGACATGGCAAACACTCTCCCTGCTGCCTGAGGTCGACTGCTTCCATTCCTCAACTGTTGTGATCCACTGGGTTGAGTCACCCTATTCTGGGTAGGACAATCTCTAGCAACGTGTCCCGTCTTTTGACAGGTAAAACATCTTCTCTCTGAATCTCTCTTGGGGCACACATTGGCTGTGTGTGGTCCACCACAGTGGAAACATTTAAGTTTCCAGGGTTGTTGCTGCTGAAACTGGGGCGGTGCTGCTTCTGCCCTATGCTGTGGGGGTCTCGAATAAGGCTTGCTTTGTGGGTGTTGCACCTTGGCCTCCCCACTGGAAGAACCCCCTGGGTGTGACCTGATCACCCGAGAATCACCCTTTTCCAGGGTCTCCACCATCTTCGCCTTTTCTACCAAGGCGTGAAATTCCCTGATGCACATCGGGGCTATGGTCCTCTTCAGCCCATGCTTCAGTCCCTCTTCAAACTTCCTACACCTCCAAGCCTCAGAGGTCGCCTGGGTATAGAATCAGGCGAGGTACTCAAACCGAGCAGCATAGGCGTTCACAGACATATCCCCGTGCTCCAACCTTAGGAACTCAGCTTCCCTCGCAAACTTTGCGCTGTCTGGGATGTATTTCTCCAGGAACCTCACCCTGAAGCTTTCCCAGTCCAACACATCCTCTCGGGCCTCCATCATCTGCTGAGCTCCCATCCACCAGAACTCAGCTTCTCCAGATAGCAAATAGGTGGCGAACACCAACTTCTTCTCTTCAGGGCAGGAGGTCGCCCTAAAGATTTTCTCCAACTCTCTGACCCACTGATCTGCCTGATTAGGGGTAGCATTCCCACTAAACTTGGGTGGGTTGTGCCTCATGAACTCAGTCAGTCCCATCTGTTCTTGAGGCTGACCGCCGTGGGAATTTGTCTCAGCCGACCGAGCAGTTTCCCAGTGGTGCATTGTAGCTTGATGGTTCTGAGCCATCGCTGCATTCTGTTGTTGGATGGCAGTTGCCATCATCTCGATAGCCTTGGCAATCTGGCTCATCTCCGAAGAAGATTGGGGAGGGGTAGAAGGTCTACGTGCCATCTCTCTTCGTTTCAGATTTGAAACTACAGGTTTCTATATTCCCTACAACTACAAGAATGAGATCGATAAGAAATCAATTCATTCAAGGGGGTAACAGCTAGACCTTACAAAGGTCAGCATCTCAAAGTCATCTAGAATTTGAGTTTATCAGCCGATCATGATACTTATAACATCAAGCATAACACCAAAACAGCTACTGCTTTAAGACCATCAATCCAAGCAACCACTTTCAATCAATTACTAAAAACACTCAATAATATGAAATAATTCACCCCAGAATTCAATATATGCTAAACATCAAACCTTTAGAATTAACAGTGAGAATCATCTCGATCCAGTTATGAGTGTGCACCCTCACCACTTTATCAAGACCCTCTCATTCTTAATACTAAGATTTTCAGTTAGGGCATACATTCACCAAAGCACACACAAAATTTCAATACAAAAACGCTTGAAAACCTTTCACTATAGTTGTTATTTAAAACTCAAAAATAAATTTTATGAGCAGAAGAAACACAATGGATCCACAGCCCTCAGGTCATCCTAAGGACGAACTGCTTTGATACCATTAATGTAACATCCCGCCAAAATACTATTCATGTTTATATAATGAAAATAAAGGTAACAAATAGATTGAAGTGAACAAAATTTTATATATGTAAATAAAGTTTCTCCTCATAGGGAGTTTAATACAAATACGATCACTTTTCCATTAAAACGTAAACAAAATACAATACAATGGAAAGATAGGCGATCTCCTGACAGAAGGGCGATCTCCTATCATAAAGGCGATCTCCTATCAAAAAGCAGTAAAAGGGGTGATCGCCCAACAAATATAGAAAACAGGCGATCTCCTTCCAGCGACAATTCACTAAGGAGCTCTACTTCCTGCAACATCATCTGCTCCCGTGTAAATTATACACGATCATTACAGGTTTAGGAAAAGGCCAAACACAACACAAAAGAAATACAGGGTAAGCTAGACATTTAAAAAGAGTTAGATATGAACTTTAAAATCAAGGTAAAACGAATTCAAGATACCCACGTAAACCATCAATTAAACACATATTGCACGATTCCTCTAAGGTCATTAAAATCACAACATATATCAAGTGTCTATCAATTCAAAGCTCCTCATTTCACACGTCAGACTTCACTGACTCATCACACAAGACACTTGACACCACTTCCGAAAGACTCGTGCGTTGAACCTAGCATCCAGAGACATGCACCTGCCATACTAACCCACTGTGAAATCACACACATTCACAGGGGCGCCGTGAAATCACACACATTCACAAGCGTATAAATGAATCTCAATATCATCACTATCCTAGCATGACAGGGTTAATTCATATAACAGGCCGAGCTCGTTCTTTTTCACACGACTCACCCATTTATATGGACCTCCTTCGACTCTCACCAACTGAATAACTTCCTCTATGTGATTCCATTATCTCAGCAGAGTCAGGATCGCCTCATTCACAGGATACTCACAGATCAATACACTTCATAACCAAATCTCAACACGGTATTTCCTTTCCTGAAAATACTATGTCTTGATCCCACATTCACAACATTCAACACATCATATAACACTTAAATGAATGATTCCAATCACAGCAAAACTTACTCCAAGCTTCGTATTTTCGAATATCTCATTTAAATCTCAAACAGTTTCAAAGCAACACCAAAAACAGGGAGTTCGCAAACAACGCCAAAACCGGCGATCTGGTTCAAAAACAAGGTATTTCGAAGTCTGTATTTAAAACCGGCGACCACGTCGCCCACATGTAACATCCCGCCAAAATACTATTCATGTTTATATAATGAAAATAAAGGTAACAAATAGATTGAAGTGAACAAAATTTTATATATGTAAATAAAGTTTCTCTTCACAGGGAGTTTAATACAAATACGATCACTTTTCCATTAAAACGTAAACAAAATACAATACAATGGAAAGATAGGCGATCTCCTGACAGAAGGGCGATCTCCTATCATAAAGGCGATCTCCTATCAGAAAGCAGTAAAAGGGGTGATCCCCCAACAGATATAGAAAACAGGCGATCTCCTTCCAGCGACAATTCACTAAGGAGCTCTACTTCCTGCAACATCATCTGCTCCCGTGTAAATTATACACGATCATTACAGGTTTAAGAAAAGGCCAAACACAACACAAAAGAAACACAGGGTAAGCTAGACATTTAAAAAGAGTTAGATATGAACTTTAAAATCAAGGTAAAACGAATTCAAGATACCCACGTAAACCATCAATTAAACACATATTGCACGATTCCTCGAAGGTCATTAAAATCACAACATATATCAAGTGTCTATCAATTCAAAGTTTCTCATTTCTCACGTCAGACTTCACTGACTCATCACACAAGACACTTGACACCACTTCCGGAAGACTCGTGCGTTGAACCTAGCATCCAGAGACATGCACCTGCCATACTAACCCACTGTGAAATCACACACATTCACAGGGGCGCCGTGAAATCACACACATTCACAAGCGTATAAATGAATCTCAATATCATCACTATCCTAGCATGACAGGGTTAATTCATATAACAGGCCGAGCTCGTTCTTTTTCACACGACTCACCCATTTATATGGACCTCCTTCGACTCTCACCAACTGAATAACTTCCTCTATGTGATTCCATTATCTCAGCAGAGTCAGGATCGCCTCGTTCACAGGATACTCACAGATCAATACACTACATAACCAAATCTCAACACGGTATTTCCTTTCCTGAAAATACTATGTCTTGATCCCACATTCACAACATTCAACACATCATATAACACTTAAATGAATGATTCCAATCACAACAACAATCATTCCATGGTTCAGATTTTCGAATATCACATTTAAATCTCAAACAGCTTCAAACAACACCAAAAACAGGGGAGTTCGAAAAACAATTCCAAAACCGGCGATCTCGTTCAAAAACAGAGAATTATACAATAACAGTTGAAAAACCGGCGACCACGTCGCCCCCATCATCTCAATCATGACTATAAGGATTTTCGTTGGAAATAAGGCTAGCTTCCCTTACCTGGACTTGCGCAAAACACCAAGAGCTCCAAAATCCACCGAGCTTAAAGGATGCCCTAGCTCTGTTTTCAGCGTTTGGTTCGTAGAACTTGCAGAGGACCTCCCAGGTGCTCTAAGGGCAAACGACGCTTGTCGCACTGATGCTTGAGGTGGCCTGAGTCACAACGGAAAGGAGAGAAGAAGGGAGGGAGGAAGTTTGCACTCACTCTAACACTCTTGAGTCTGTAACGCTCTTTGCCTTCCCGCAGTGGCTTTTGAATCCAAGCCTACCCGTCCACGTATGCTGCTGCTGCCACCCCTTCTGCAGGAAAGCCTGACAACCGCTGCCCTGAACAGTACGACCATTGTTGTCTCTTGTGCATGCCAACCACTGCCCTGAACAGTACGACCACTATTGTCTCTGGTGCATGCCAACCACTGCCCTGAACAGTACGACCGCGAGTGTCTCCTGCGCATGCCAACATTCTGATGTCACCACTCTGAAACACCCTTTTTGTCTACGTGGCGCGCGTGCAGGATGTTTCATGCTGGGAGTCTGGGTCCCACTTTCTCTGTGTGAAGCTCGACATCGCGCGATAACCTTCCACCGATGACCGCTGGCGCGAAAACTATCCACCGATGACCTCTCACGCGAAGGCTATCCACCGATGTCCTCTCGCGCGAAGGCTATCCACCGATGACCTCTCGCGCGAAGACTATCCACCGATGACCTCTCACGCGAAGACTCTCCACCGATGACCTCTCGCGCGAAGACTCTCCACCGATGACCTCTCGCGACCCGGCGATGTCTGCATGCCTCGCGCCCCGACGACGCCCGCATGCCTCTCGCCCTGGCGATGCCCGCATGCCTCTCGCGCGCCCTGGTGACGTCCACATGCCTCGCGCCCTGGTGATGCCCGCATGCCTCTCGCGCGCCCTGGCGATCATGTGTAGTCGGCGACCGACGATTATGTACTGACCAGGCGATCTTATAGTCTTATAAGCTACACTTTCCTTCCTTTTTATTTCAAATGAAAACATACTTAGAATTCATTTAAATTATACCCTTTTATTCCAATTTAATTTTACAGGTCCTTACACCACACACATAGAACAGAGCATTCACGAAGATGAAAACGCAACCAGCGACCACGTCGCCCTCACTTCAGAAACAGCTAATCTATGGCTTGTATTGAAAATAAAGCTAGCTTCCCTTACCTGGACTTGCGCAACACACCAAGAGCTCCAAAATCCACCGAGCTTAAAGGATGCCTTAGCTCTGTTTTCAGCGTTTGGTTCGTAGAACTTGCAGAGGACCTCCCAGGTGCTCTAAGGGCAAACGTCGCTTGTCGCACTGATGCTTGAGGTGGCTTGAGTCACAACGCAAAGGAGAGAAGAAGGGAGGGAGGGAGTTGCACTCACTCTTACACTCTTGAGTCTGTAACGCTCTTTGCCTTCCCGCAGTGGCTTTTGAATCCAAGCCTACCCGTCCACGTATGCTGCTGCTGCCACCCCTTCTGCAGGAAGGCCTGACAACCACTGCCCTGAACAGTACGACCACTGTTGTCTCTGGTGCATGCCAACCACTGCCCTGAACAGTACGACCACTGTTGTCTCTGGTGCATGCCAACCACTGCCCTGAACAGTACGACCGCGAGTGTCTCCTGCGCATGCCAACATTCTGATGTCACCACTCTGAAACACCCTTTTTGTCTACGTGGCGCGCGTGCAGGACGTCTCATGCTGGGAGTCTGGGTCCCACTTTCTCTGTATGAAGCTCGACATCGCGCGATAACCTTCCACCGATGTCCTCTCGCGCGAAGGCTATCCACCGATGTCCTCTCGCGCGAAGGCTATCCACCAATGACCTCTCGCGCGAAGACTATCCACCGATGACCTCTCGCGCGAAGACTCTCCACCGATGACCTCTCGCGCGAAGACTCTCCACCGATGACCTCTCGCGACCCGGCGATGCCTGCATGCCTCGCGCCCCGACGACGCCCGCATGCCTCTCGCGCCCTGGTGACGTCCACATGCCTCGCGCCCTGGCGATGCCCACATGCCTCTCGCGCGCCCTGGTGACGTCCACATGCCTCGCGCCCTGGCGATGCCCGCATGCCTCTCGCGCGCCCTGGCGATCATGTGTAGTAGGCGACCGGCGATCTTATAGTCTTATAAGCTACACTTTCCTTCCTTTTTATTTCAAATGAAAACATACTTAGAATTCATTTAAATTATACCCTTTTATTCCAATTTATTTTACAGGTCCTTACATTCTCCCCAACAAGAAAAATTTTCGTCCTCGAAAATTGAATTACAAGGTAAAGAGATATGGATAGGCTTCTCTCATGGGTTCTTCTAACTCCCAAGTTGAATCACCCGATCGCTCATCCCACACCACTTTCACCATGTTGCTGGTCTTGCCTCTGAGCTGTTTACTTTGACGATCGTCAATCCTGACTGGTTTCGCTTCAAAGGACAAGTCATCCCTGATCTGCACATCGTCCACTTTCAGCACATTACTAGGGTCTGCCATGTACTTCCTCAGCTGTGATACGTGAAAGACGTTGTGCAGAATCGCTAAATGGGGAGGTAGGGCGATCTCATAGGCCACTGGACCAATCCTCCTTAAGGTCTGATATGGTCCTACGAACTTAGGGGACAACTTCTTTGATCTGATCGCCTGTCCTACACCCTTGGTTGGTGTTACTCTCATGAATACATGGTCTCCAGCAGCAAATTCCAAAGGCTTTCTCCTCTGATCTGCATAGGATTTCTGCCTACTTTGAGAAGCTCTCATTCTGCCTTGTATTTGTTTCACCTTCTCGGTTGTCTGCTGAATCAACTCTGGTCCAACCAATACTGTTTCGCCCTCCTGGTACCAGCACAATGGAGTTCTACATTTCCTTCCATACAAGGCTTCATACGTTGCCATCCCAATGCTGGCATGATCACTGTTATTATAGGTAAACTCTACCAACTCGGCTGGAGCCATCCTGGAAGGTGCCATTGACACTGGTCCAACCCCGGGTACCAAAATCAATAGAGAATTCCACTTCCCTCTTAGGAGGTAATCCAGATATTTCTTCTGGAATTACATCCATGAAATCTTTCACCACAGGTATCCTACTTACGTCCTCTTCATTCTTCACTCCCAGCCGAGCTAGGATTCACGAAGCACCTCGCCCCTTCTTCCAATTCTGACCACCCGTGCTGAACTGATATCACCTCTGATTCTTGGGGGTCTGGAAACGCTACCTTCTGACTACCGCAGTCTATGAGAACATGATTGGCAGCTAGCCAATCCATTCCCAGGATAACATCCAAGTCCTGAAGAGGTAGGCAGATCAAGTTCACCTTGAATCTGCGTCCCTCTACTATCACTGGACATTCGGGGCAAACTGTAGAGGTCAACACCTGTCCTGACGCAGGTGTAGAGACCAACAGTTCAAACGGTAACTCCTCCACTAGAAGACCCAACATGGCTACACACAGGCTTGACACAAAGGAGTGTGTCGCTCCAGAATCAAACAAAATTCTAACGCATCTACCAGCTATAGAGCAACACTCTGTACTAATTTACCTGACTGAGATGTCTCCGCTCCAGACATGGCAAACACTCTCCCTGCTGCCTGAGGTCGACTGCTTCCATTCCTCAACTGTTGTGATCCACTGGGTTGAGTCACCCTATTCTGGGTAGGACAATCTCTAGCAACGTGTCCCGTCTTTTGACAGGTAAAACATCTTCTCTCTGAATCTCTCTTGGGGCACACATTGGCTGTGTGTGGTCCACCACAGTGGAAACATTTAAGTTTCCAGGGTTGTTGCTGCTGAAACTGGGGCGGTGCTGCTTCTGCCCTATGCTGTGGGGGTCTCGAATAAGGCTTGCTTTGTGGGTGTTGCACCTTGGCCTCCCCACTGGAAGAACCCCCTGGGTGTGACCTGATCACCCGAGAATCACCCTTTTCCAGGGTCTCCACCATCTTCGCCTTTTCTACCAAGGCGTGAAATTCCCTGATGCACATCGGGGCTATGGTCCTCTTCAGCCCATGCTTCAGTCCCTCTTCAAACTTCCTACACCTCCAAGCCTCAGAGGTCGCCTGGGTATAGAATCAGGCGAGGTACTCAAACCGAGCAGCATAGGCGTTCACAGACATATCCCCGTGCTCCAACCTTAGGAACTCAGCTTCCCTCGCAAACTTTGCGCTGTCTGGGATGTATTTCTCCAGGAACCTCACCCTGAAGCTTTCCCAGTCCAACACATCCTCTCGGGCCTCCATCATCTGCTGAGCTCCCATCCACCAGAACTCAGCTTCTCCAGATAGCAAATAGGTGGCGAACACCAACTTCTTCTCTTCAGGGCAGGAGGTCGCCCTAAAGATTTTCTCCAACTCTCTGACCCACTGATCTGCCTGATTAGGGGTAGCATTCCCACTAAACTTGGGTGGGTTGTGCCTCATGAACTCAGTCAGTCCCATCTGTTCTTGAGGCTGACCGCCGTGGGAATTTGTCTCAACCGACCGAGCAGTTTCCCAGTGGTGCATTGTAGCTTGATGGTTCTGAGCCATCGCTGCATTCTGTTGTTGGATGGCAGTTGCCATCATCTCGATAGCCTTGGCAATCTGGCTCATCTCCGAAGAAGATTGGGGAGGGGTAGAAGGTCTACGTGCCATCTCTCTTCGTTTCAGATTTGAAACTACAGGTTTCTATATTCCCTACAACTACAAGAATGAGATCGATAAGAAATCAATTCATTCAAGGGGGTAACAGCTAGACCTTACAAAGGTCAGCATCTCAAAGTCATCTAGAATTTGAGTTTATCAGCCGATCATGATACTTATAACATCAAGCATAACACCAAAACAGCTACTGCTTTAAGACCATCAATCCAAGCAACCACTTTCAATCAATTACTAAAAACACTCAATAATATGAAATAATTCACCCCAGAATTCAATATATGCTAAACATCAAACCTTTAGAATTAACAGTGAGAATCATCTCGATCCAGTTATGAGTGTGCACCCTCACCACTTTATCAAGACCCTCTCATTCTTAATACTAAGATTTTCAGTTAGGGCATACATTCACCAAAGCACACACAAAATTTCAATACAAAAACGCTTGAAAACCTTTCACTATAGTTGTTATTTAAAACTCAAAAATAAATTTTATGAGCAGAAGAAACACAATGGATCCACAGCCCTCAGGTCATCCTAAGGACGAACTGCTTTGATACCATTAATGTAACATCCCGCCAAAATACTATTCATGTTTATATAATGAAAATAAAGGTAACAAATAGATTGAAGTGAACAAAATTTTATATATGTAAATAAAGTTTCTCCTCATAGGGAGTTTAATACAAATACGATCACTTTTCCATTAAAACGTAAACAAAATACAATACAATGGAAAGATAGGCGATCTCCTGACAGAAGGGCGATCTCCTATCATAAAGGCGATCTCCTATCAAAAAGCAGTAAAAGGGGTGATCGCCCAACAAATATAGAAAACAGGCGATCTCCTTCCAGCGACAATTCACTAAGGAGCTCTACTTCCTGCAACATCATCTGCTCCCGTGTAAATTATACACGATCATTACAGGTTTAGGAAAAGGCCAAACACAACACAAAAGAAATACAGGGTAAGCTAGACATTTAAAAAGAGTTAGATATGAACTTTAAAATCAAGGTAAAACGAATTCAAGATACCCACGTAAACCATCAATTAAACACATATTGCACGATTCCTCTAAGGTCATTAAAATCACAACATATATCAAGTGTCTATCAATTCAAAGCTCCTCATTTCACACGTCAGACTTCACTGACTCATCACACAAGACACTTGACACCACTTCCGAAAGACTCGTGCGTTGAACCTAGCATCCAGAGACATGCACCTGCCATACTAACCCACTGTGAAATCACACACATTCACAGGGGCGCCGTGAAATCACACACATTCACAAGCGTATAAATGAATCTCAATATCATCACTATCCTAGCATGACAGGGTTAATTCATATAACAGGCCGAGCTCGTTCTTTTTCACACGACTCACCCATTTATATGGACCTCCTTCGACTCTCACCAACTGAATAACTTCCTCTATGTGATTCCATTATCTCAGCAGAGTCAGGATCGCCTCATTCACAGGATACTCACAGATCAATACACTTCATAACCAAATCTCAACACGGGTTTCATTTCCTGAAAATACTATGTCTTGATCCCACATTCACACATTCAACACATCATATAACACTTAAATGAATGATTCCAATCACAGCAAAACTTACTCCAAGCTTCGTATTTTCGAATATCTCATTTAAATCTCAAACAGTTTCAAAGCACACCCAAAAACAGGGAGTTCGCAAACAACGCCAAAACCGGCGATCTGGTTCAAAAACAAGGTATTTCGAGTCTGTATTTAAAACCGGCGACCACGTCGCCCACATGTAACATCCCGCCAAAATACTATTCATGTTTATATAATGAAAATAAAGGTACCAAATAGATTGAAGTGAACAAATTTTATATATGTAAATAAAGTTTCTCTTCACAGGGAGTTTAATACAAATACGATCACTTTTCCATTAAAACGTAAACAAATACAATACAATGGAAAGATAGGCGATCTCCTGACAGAAGGGCGATCTCCTATCATAAAGGCGATCTCTATCAGAAAGCAGTAAAAGGGGTGATCCCCCAAAGATATAGAAAACAGGCGATCTCCTTTCCAGCGACATTCACTAAGGAGCTCTACTTCCTGCAACATCATCTGCTCCCGTGTAATTATACACGATCATTACAGGTTTAAGAAAGGCCAAAACAACACAAAAGAAACACAGGGTAAGCTAGACATTTAAAAAGAGTTAGATATGAACTTTAAAATCAAGGTAAAACGAATTCAAGATACCCACGTAAACCATCAATTAAACGACGATTATGTACTGACCAGGCGATCTTATAGTCTTATAAGCTACACTTTCCTTCCTTTTTATTTCAAATGAAAACATACTTAGAATTCATTTAAATTATACCCTTTTATTCCAATTTAATTTTACAGGTCCTTAACCACACACATAGAACAGAGCATTCACGAAGATGAAAACGCAACCGGCGACCACGTCGCCCTCACTTCAGAAACAGCTAATCTATGCTTGTATAGAAAATAAAGCTAGCTTCCTTACCTGGGCTTGCGCAACACACCAAGAGCTCCAAAATCCACCGAGCTTAAAGGATGCCTTAGCTCTGTTTTCAGCGTTTGGTTCGTAGAACTTGCAGAGGACCTCCCAGGTGCTCTAAGGGCAAACGTCGCTTGTCGCACTGATGCTTGAGGTGGCTTGAGTCACAACGCAAAGGAGAGAAGAAGGGAGGGAGGGAGTTGCACTCACTCTTACACTCTTGAGTCTGTAACGCTCTTTGCCTTCCCGCAGTGGCTTTTGAATCCAAGCCTACCCGTCCACATATGCTGCTGCTGCCACCCCTTCTGCAGGAAGGCCTGACAACCACTGCCCTGAACAGTACGACCACTGTTGTCTCTGGTGCATGCCAACCACTGCCCTGAACAGTACGACCGCGAGTGTCTCCTGCGCATGCCAACATTCTGATGTCACCACTCTGAAACACCCTTTTTGTCTACGTGGCGCGCGTGTAGGACGTCTCATGCTGGGAGTCTGGGTCCCACTTTCTCTGTATGAAGCTCGACATCGCGCGATAACCTTCCACCGATGTCCTCTCGCGCGAAGGCTATCCACCGATGTCCTCTCGCGCGAAGGCTATCCACCAATGACCTCTCGCGCGAAGACTATCCACCGATGACCTCTCGCGCGAAGACTCTCCACCGATGACCTCTCGCGCGAAGACTCTCCACCGATGACCTCTCGCGACCCGGCGATGCCTGCATGCCTCGCGCCCCGACGACGCCCGCATGCCTCTCGCGCCCTGGTGACGTCCACATGCCGCGCCCCTGGCGATGCCCGCATGCCTCTCGCGCGCCCTGGCGATCATGTGTAGTAGGCGACCGGCGATCTTATAGTCTTATAAGCTACACTTTCCTTCCTTTTTATTTCAAATGAAAACATACTTAGAATTCATTTAAATTATACCCTTTTATTCCAATTTATTTTACAGGTCCTTACATTCTCCCCAACAAGAAAAATTTTCGTCCTCGAAAATTGAATTACAAGGTAAAGAGATATGGATAGGCTTCTCTCATGGGTTCTTCTAACTCCCAAGTTGAATCACCCGATCGCTCATCCCACACCACTTTCACCATGTTGCTGGTCTTGCCTCTGAGCTGTTTACTTTGACGATCGTCAATCCTGACTGGTTTCGCTTCAAAGGACAAGTCATCCCTGATCTGCACATCGTCCACTTTCAGCACATTACTAGGGTCTGCCATGTACTTCCTCAGCTGTGATACGTGAAAGACGTTGTGCAGAATCGCTAAATGGGGAGGTAGGGCGATCTCATAGGCCACTGGACCAATCCTCCTTAAGGTCTGATATGGTCCTACGAACTTAGGGGACAACTTCTTTGATCTGATCGCCTGTCCTAACCCCTTGGTTGGTGTTACTCTCATGAATACATGGTCTCCAGCAGCAAATTCCAAAGGCTTTCTCCTCTGATCTGCATAGGATTTCTGCCTACTTTGAGAAGCTCTCATTCTGCCTTGTATTTGTTTCACCTTCTCGGTTGTCTGCTGAATCAACTCTGGTCCAACCAATACTGTTTCGCCCTCCTGGTACCAGCACAATGGAGTTCTACATTTCCTTCCATACAAGGCTTCATACGTTGCCATCCCAATGCTGGCATGATCACTGTTATTATAGGTAAACTCTACCAACTCGGCTGGAGCCATCCTGGAAGGTGCCATTGACACTGGTCCAACCCCGGGTACCAAAATCAATAGAGAATTCCACTTCCCTCTTAGGAGGTAATCCAGATATTTCTTCTGGAATTACATCCATGAAATCTTTCACCACAGGTATCCTACTTACGTCCTCTTCATTCTTCACTCCCAGCCGAGCTAGGATTCACGAAGCACCTCGCCCCTTCTTCCAATTCTGACCACCCGTGCTGAACTGATATCACCTCTGATTCTTGGGGGTCTGGAAACGCTACCTTCTGACTACCGCAGTCTATGAGAACATGATTGGCAGCTAGCCAATCCATTCCCAGGATAACATCCAAGTCCTGAAGAGGTAGGCAGATCAAGTTCACCTTGAATCTGCGTCCCTCTACTATCACTGGACATTCGGGGCAAACTGTAGAGGTCAACACCTGTCCTGACGCAGGTGTAGAGACCAACAGTTCAAACGGTAACTCCTCCACTAGAAGACCCAACATGGCTACACACAGGCTTGACACAAAGGAGTGTGTCGCTCCAGAATCAAACAAAATTCTAACGCATCTACCAGCTATAGAGCAACACTCTGTACTAAGTTACCTGACTGAGATGTCTCCGCTCCAGACATGGCAAACACTCTCCCTGCTGCCTGAGGTCGACTGCTTCCATTCCTCAACTGTTGTGATCCACTGGGTTGAGTCACCCTATTCTGGGTAGGACAATCTCTAGCAACGTGTCCCGTCTTTTGACAGGTAAAACATCTTCTCTCTGAATCTCTCTTGGGGCACACATTGGCTGTGTGTGGTCCACCACAGTGGAAACATTTAAGTTTCCAGGGTTGTTGCTGCTGAAACTGGGGCGGTGCTGCTTCTGCCCTATGCTGTGGGGGTCTCGAATAAGGCTTGCTTTGTGGGTGTTGCACCTTGGCCTCCCCACTGGAAGAACCCCCTGGGTGTGACCTGATCACCCGAGAATCACCCTTTTCCAGGGTCTCCACCATCTTCGCCTTTTCTACCAAGGCGTGAAATTCCCTGATGCACATCGGGGCTATGGTCCTCTTCAGCCCATGCTTCAGTCCCTCTTCAAACTTCCTACACCTCCAAGCCTCAGAGGTCGCCTGGGTATAGAATCAGGCGAGGTACTCAAACCGAGCAGCATAGGCGTTCACAGACATATCCCCGTGCTCCAACCTTAGGAACTCAGCTTCCCTCGCAAACTTTGCGCTGTCTGGGATGTATTTCTCCAGGAACCTCACCCTGAAGCTTTCCCAGTCCAACACATCCTCTCGGGCCTCCATCATCTGCTGAGCTCCCATCCACCAGAACTCAGCTTCTCCAGATAGCAAATAGGTGGCGAACACCAACTTCTTCTCTTCAGGGCAGGAGGTCGCCCTAAAGATTTTCTCCAACTCTCTGACCCACTGATCTGCCTGATCAGGGGTAGCATTCCCACTAAACTTGGGTGGGTTGTGCCTCATGAACTCAGTCAGTCCCATCTGTTCTTGAGGCTGACCGCCGTGGGAATTTGTCTCAGCCGACCGAGCAGTTTCCCAGTGGTGCATTGTAGCTTGATGGTTCTGAGCCATCGCTGCATTCTGTTGTTGGATGGCAGTTGCCATCATCTCGATAGCCTTGGCAATCTGGCTCATCTCCGAAGAAGATTGGGGAGGGGTAGAAGGTCTACGTGCCATCTCTCTTCGTTTCAGATTTGAAACTACAGGTTTCTATATTCCCTACAACTACAAGAATGAGATCGATAAGAAATCAATTCATTCAAGGGGGTAACAGCTAGACCTTACAAAGGTCAGCATCTCAAAGTCATCTAGAATTTGAGTTTATCAGCCGATCATGATACTTATAACATCAAGCATAACACCAAAACAGCTACTGCTTTAAGACCATCAATCCAAGCAACCACTTTCAATCAATTACTAAAAACACTCAATAATATGAAATAATTCACCCCAGAATTCAATATATGCTAAACATCAAACCTTTAGAATTAACAGTGAGAATCATCTCGATCCAGTTATGAGTGTGCACCCTCACCACTTTATCAAGACCCTCTCATTCTTAATACTAAGATTTTCAGTTAGGGCATACATTCACCAAAGCACACACAAAATTTCAATACAAAAACGCTTGAAAACCTTTCACTATAGTTGTTATTTAAAACTCAAAAATAAATTTTATGAGCAGAAGAAACACAATGGATCCACAGCCCTCAGGTCATCCTAAGGACGAACTGCTTTGATACCATTAATGTAACATCCCGCCAAAATACTATTCATGTTTATATAATGAAAATAAAGGTAACAAATAGATTGAAGTGAACAAAATTTTATATATGTAAATAAAGTTTCTCCTCACAGGGAGTTTAATACAAATACGATCACTTTTCCATTAAAACGTAAACAAAATACAATACAATGGAAAGATAGGCGATCTCCTGACAGAAGGGCGATCTCCTATCATAAAGGCGATCTCCTATCAAAAAGCAGTAAAAGGGGTGATCGCCCAACAGATATAGAAAACAGGCGATCTCCTTCCAGCGACAATTCACTAAGGAGCTCTACTTCCTGCAACATCATCTACTCCCGTGTAAATTATACACGATCATTACAGGTTTAGGAAAAGGCCAAACACAACACAAAAGAAACACAGGGTAAGCTAGACATTTAAAAAGAGTTAGATATGAACTTTAAAATCAAGGTAAAACGAATTCAAGATACCCACGTAAACCATCAATTAAACACATATTGCACGATTCCTCTAAGGTCATTAAAATCACAACATATATCAAGTGTCTATCAATTCAAAGTTCCTCATTTCACACGTCAGACTTCACTGACTCATCACACAAGACACTTGACACCACTTCCGAAAGACTCGTGCGTTGAACCTAGCATCCAGAGACATGCACCTGCCATACTAACCCACTGTGAAATCACACACATTCACAGGGGCGCCGTGAAATCACACACATTCACAAGCGTATAAATGAATCTCAATATCATCACTATCCTAGCATGACAGGGTTAATTCATATAACAGGCCGAGCTCGTTCTTTTTCACACGACTCACCCATTTATATGGACCTCCTTCGACTCTCACCAACTGAATAACTTCCTCTATGTGATTCCATTATCTCAGCAGAGTCAGGATCGCCTCATTCACAGGATACTCACAGATCAATACACTTCATAACCAAATCTCAACACGGTATTTCCTTTCCTGAAAATACTATGTCTTGATCCCACATTCACAACATTCAACACATCATATAACACTTAAATGAATGATTCCAATCACAGCAAAACTTACTCCAAGCTTCGTATTTTCGAATATCTCATTTAAATCTCAAACAGTTTCAAAGCAACACCAAAAACAGGGAGTTCGCAAACAACGCCAAAACCGGCGATCTGGTTCAAAAACAAGGTATTTCGAAGTCTGTATTTAAAACCGGCGACCACGTCGCCCACACACATAGAACAGAGCATTCACGAAGATGAAAACGCAACCGGCGACCACGTCGCCCTCACTTCAGAAACAGCTAATCTATGGCTTGTATTGAAAATAAAGCTAGCTTCCCTTACCTGGACTTGCGCAACACACCAAGAGCTCCAAAATCCACCGAGCTTAAAGGATGCCTTAGCTGTGTTTTCAGCGTTTGGTTCATAGAACTTGCAGAGGACCTCCCAGGTGCTCTAAGGGCAAACGTCGCTTGTCGCACTGATGCTTGAGGTGGCTTGAGTCACAACGCAAAGGAGAGAAGAAGGGAGGGAGGGAGTTGCACTCACTCTTACACTCTTGAGTCTGTAACGCTCTTTGCCTTCCCGCAGTGGCTTTTGAATCCAAGCCTACCTGTCCACGTATGCTGCTGCTGCCACCCCTTCTGCAGGAAGGCCTGACAACCACTGCCCTGAACAGTACGACCACTGTTGTCTCTGGTGCATGCCAACCACTGCCCTGAACAGTACGACCACTGTTGTCTCTGGTGCATGCCAACCACTGCCCTGAACAGTACGACCGCGAGTGTCTCCTGCGCATGCCAACATTCTGATGTCACCACTCTGAAACACCCTTTTTGTCTACGTGGCGCGCATGCAGGACGTCTCATGCTGGGAGTCTGGGTCCCACTTTCTCTGTGTGAAGCTCGACATCGCGCGATAACCTTCCACTGATGTCCTCTCGTGCGAAGGCTATCCACCGATGTCCTCTCGCGCGAAGGCTATCCACCGATGACCTCTCGCGCGAAGACTATCCACCGATGACCTCTCGCGCGAAGACTCTCCACCGATGACCTCTCGCGCGAAGACTCTCCACCGATGACCTCTCGCGACCCGGCGATGCCTGCATGCCTCGCGCCCCGACGACGCCCGCATGCCTCTCGCGCCCTGGTGACGTCCACATGCCTCGCGCCCTGGCGATGCCCGCATGCCTCTTGCGCGCCCTGGCGATTATGTGTAGTAGGCGACCGGCGATCTTATAGTCTTATAAGCTACACTTTCCTTCCTTTTTATTTCAAATGAAAACATACTTAGAATTCATTTAAATTATACCCTTTTATTCCAATTTAATTTTACAGGTCCTTACAGGTAGTCCCTCAACGGCTCCCCCTGATACTGGCGCACGTCAAACAGGTCGTAGGATACTACTGGCGCAGGTCAGTTAATGATGTACTGCTCCGTGAACAGCTTCGCGAACTGATGGAAGGAAGTGACGTGGCCCTCTGGCAGGCTCACGAACCACTCCATAGCCACTCCGCTCAGCGTGCTCATGAACATCTTGCAGTACACAGCATCTGAACCTCCAGTCAGCATCATGTGAGTGTGGAAGGATGTCAGGTGTGCTTCTGGATCTTCCGCCCCCGTGAACGACGCTTTCAGTCCCACCAGATTGGGAGGCACCACCGTGTTCATGATTTCGGGGGAGAAAGGCATAGGGAATGCTCTCGGAGGCGACGGTGGCGTCGACGTCCTCTCTTCAGCTGCGCGCTCCCTCTGTGCCTGCAATTCCCTACGCAACTCTTCATTCATACGGTTCAACTCTTCGTTTCTTCTCTGCGATGCAGTCAGCTCTGCACGCATCCTCTCTTGCTCAACTCTCGATTCCGCGACGCTATCTTGTAGCGCGCGCATCATCTCCACTACCTGCGCCATGGTAACGGCTCCTTCTTCAGCAGATGACGCAGGTGAGGTTTGCCTGGTTCTTCTACTCATCTCCTCTGCACTTCGACGAAATGATCAAGGAGCTCCAAGAAACCTCAAGAAACCTCAAGAAACTGCGATGTGGATGGGAACCAGATTTACACGGGCCCCACGGTGGGCGCCTAATGTTCCGGCCGCTTGACTCGAACGTGGAGGACTGCCTCATCACTCCTTCGTCTAGCCCTCTGTTCTGTAGGAACGCTCCAAGAACCACCGCCGGAACTCCAAACGCTGCCTGCAAAACACACAGACGGCGCCTCTAGCGGCCGTTGTAGCTCCGACGCTCAAGTCAGGCAACAGGAACACCAAAACTATATCTGAATCTCTCTGTGAGACCCGTGTGAAACTAAAACTCTCCAGTGTGTAAGGTGTAAGAATCTGTCAAAAACCTCCTCTCAATTTCGTTAAGAGTTTGTATATATACCTGAGTCTTTCTCTCTCCTAACGATTATTCCTCTTGACACGTGGATAACATCTGGTCGTACACGTGTCACCATCTGAAGTATCTGTAGCTGAAACGTTACTTCCACTGTGCCCCTGCGACTAAGTTATCCACACAGGGAGTAGCTTAGTACGCAGGCTACTCTGGGCGCAACCTTAACATGGCGAGCTGGTTAACCCTGGGCATTGCAGCTCACACTACACATGGTGGCAGATATGCCACTTATCCTCTGTACTTAGACCATACAACAAGTGCATGCCAAGTCTTCTCAAACACCCAGCGATGTGCTCTTTCGGCGACTTGCTGACCACCTGATCTCCCAACCTTAACACACGGCGATCATGTGCAATCTGGGCGATTACTGATCCATACCGGCGATGACCGACTACTCATCCTCAAGGCGATAGGCGATTACTCACCTCAAGGCGATAGGCGATTACTCATCATCACAGGCGAGAGGCGATTACCATTCTGAGTGATCGCCTCCCTGATTCGCCTGCTATCCTCTACCACGTGTTACTCTGTGAATGGTCCACGTGGTCAACTGCTGCTGATGTCATCGACTACCGATGACCGACCGGATCACACAGATAACTCGACTTTCACTTGCTTATCTACAGTTAATTCCCCATCTTCATTTATCCACTGAAGTTTATAAGGTTTAGGATGAGGTATTACCTGTAGATTCAGCTTCTCAACCATCCTAGAGCTACAGCAGTTGCAGCAGGAACCACTGTCCACAATGAGAGAACATACATTTTCAAAAACTTTACATCTTGTGTGGAAGATGTTCTCTCTTTGTGACTCTTGGTCCACACTAGGTTGGTTGTTGAGGGTTCTACGGATCATCATTAACTCCCCCTGACATGGATACACTCCCTCACTATTTACTTTCTCTTCTCCCCCGCTAACTTCTTCACTTTGGCTACTATATTCATCCCTCCCTATTAAGAGTATGGTTCTCTTGTTTGGGCACTGGGCAGCTATATGACCTCTACCAAAGCACTTAAAACATTTAGTGCCTCTGCTACGGGGTTGTGAGCTAGAGGTATCTATTTCTGTTTTCTTGGGAGTTTCTTTTGGTTTTTCTTTTATGGGTTCCTCCCTTTTATACTCTCTCTTGGGATAGGAGTTAAAATATGAACCTTCCCTACGACTTGATATTTTTCTCAAATTTTGTTGTTCAACTTTGATGCAAAGTTGAATTAAATCATTCAAGTCTCTGTAGGGTAAAAGTTCAACTCTATCTCTAATCTCAAGATTGAGTCCACTCAAAAATCTTGCTATTGTGGTGGATTCTTCCTCCCTAATGGAGGCTCTCATCATATAAAGCTCCATTTTCTGCCTATATTCTTCCACACTCATAGATTTCTGTTGGAGTCTCTAGAGCTTGTCCATTAACTCCCTATTATAGTAGGAAGGGATATGACGGCGTCTTAAGGCTCCCCTAAGGTCATTCCAGTATTCTATGGGAGGGTCCTTATGAAGGCGCCTATCTCTCTCTAAAGCAGTCCACCAATACATAGCATTTCCCTGAAAGCTAAGGGTAGCTAGGGGTACCTTTCGTTCCTCACTTACTCTATGGCAAGCAAATAATTGTTCTACCTTCATTTCCCAATCTAGGTAAGCTTCTACATTTTCTTTGCCATGGAAATAAGGTAAGTCTACCCTAACCTCCTTACTACTTTCTTTTCTTTCTTTTCTAGCTCTCCTAGGGGGTGGTTGATAATACTCATTAATCCTAAGGCTTTGTTCACCAAGAGAATCACTACCCCTAGAGCTAGATGCATGTGAACTTCTTTTTGTTTTATGGGTGCATTCATCTTTTTCTTTAACCATCCTCAACTCGTTCTCCAACAAAGCAACATGAGCATCCCTCTCTTTGAGTTGGGTCTCATGTTGGAGTTGTCTATATGAAAGTGATTGAAAGTCTTGTGCTAATTGTTTTAAAAGAGATTTGATTGACTTTCTATCATCTTCACTAGAGTTAGGAGAATGAGTAGACATGATTAAAGCTATGTGTTAAAAGCAATTTACCACAAGAAAGATAGGTGGAGTAATGTAGGTAGATTCCCAGGAAAGGGAGGTGGATCACTTGGATCACTTAAGTACCAAGCCTTTCCTAGCCAGATTCTATCCTTCAAGACTTTCACAAACCTTTCTCTAAGTAATTCACTTAGAGCACAAGCAAGAATGAAAACACAAGCTTTAATACAAGAAAACGAAATTACTTAAAAAAAAAACAATTAATCACAATGAACAATTAACTCTAATTCAAAAGCATTTAAACTAGGCGAATTCCTAAGGTGAGGCTTCTTTGGCACTTAGAACCTTTGAAGACACACTCACCGTCTAATTGGCGTGATTAATTCCACTAATTATTGAATGTTTAACAACTTACAACTCAAAAGAAATACAATGGAAATTTTGAATTACAAAAGTTTAGAATCCTATTCTATGCTTCCTTTTCTTTTTGGTACTCCTCCTTTTTGCTTTGCCCTCCTCTCTTTTATGTATGTTTGTATATTTTTGTTGCTGCACTCTTGCTTTACCTCTTTTAGGATAGTCACTAAAGTAATCAATTCAGCACCTACTAAGTAAAAATGGCACTCACCATAAAGGTTAGCTCCAAACTTTACAAGCACCTTTTGAAAACTTTCACCACTTAAGAGGTCAACAAAAATTAAAGCAACAAAAGCTCAATTTAAATTTGGACAACAGCAAAGGGATTTAAATGTGACAAAACTAGAAGGAATATTGAAGAAAAATTGACAATCAAGCAAAATAAGGTAATCAACAAAGCTGGCACACAAAATGAACCTAGGGAAAGGTACTAGAATTGGATTACAAAAACCAAAACTGAACTACTGGAATATAAGTGTCAAAAAAACGTGACTTACACGACTTAGGCTGAGTTGTATTTTTCAAATTTGAATTTGAAATTTTAAACACAGATACTTCAAGTTGTTAACCAAATTTTGGCGCTGAAATCACTCAAAACACATGCACCAATCAATTACAATAAAATTTTCAAATCTGGTGCCAGATTACCGTTTTTTTTTTCGCGCCAGTTTTGAACACTGATTTTGTTTGATTTATCATTTTTTTTTCACTTCGAATTTTGATTCACTTTTTTTTTTTCCTTTTTTTCTAAGACATCAAACTTCTCAGATCCAGATTTCCAGAATTTTTCTCCAGCGGAATTAATTTTCACAATGAAAAACAGCCAGCACAGTTTAGAAATTCTAATCTGGAATTAAAAACAGAGTTGAAAACTTGCAAAGACACAATAGAATGATTGTATAAGAATTTGTGTGGTTCTATCACACAAATATGAACTCAAATCTAAAATAAAAATGCACCAAAGGATCAAACAATACAGATTAAAAACTGGACTCAAGATCAAATCAAGAAACAAAATCAATCAAGAAAAGTACTACTAGGATTTGATGACATTTGTTGGAGAAACATGACTTGACAAAACATGTATAGATCTCAAAATCAAAATGACTCAAATTAAAACAGATTGAACCAATTAAAATGTGCAAGAAAGACTCAAAATCCTAATAAAATCAAACAGCACACCAAAACACACAAGAATCCTACACAAAATTGAAATTAGAAGCTCAAGAACAAGTTGAACACATTCTACCAATTGGATTCATCCAAACAGCATTCAAATCAAAATTAAATTGCAAAAAACAGCAAGACATTCAAGGATCTAATGAAGAACAACATGGAAATATGAAGAACAACACAAAATCAAAAAAAATTAGAAGAAGACACTTAGCTCTTGAAGAACCATGGCTCTAGATACCACTTGATGTAGCCTAGCTTGAGTGCCTTCTTCCATGAGCTGGAAAACACAATTGAAGGTGGCGGAAGCAATGGTTGGAAGCGTGCAAGGCACTCCTAGGAGCTGTGGAAACCTTGAAGGTGAAGTGTTAGGTGTGGAGAGTGAGTGGTGAGGCCATCTCACTTGGAAAAGATGAAAAATGAAGACTAAGGTGTCTATCCTAGAGATAGGAGACAAGAGTGATAATTGGCACAAAGTTGGCAACAATTTCACTCAAATTAATCTTGAGAATTACATGAGCCAAGCCCTCTTATTTATAGTTGTTCCTGCCGGTTGACTCGCCTGTCGGTTGACTCACGACACTCACACGCCTCCCTTCCCACGTTGATACGTGCTTGGTTCTTTCGAAGCAATCTGCACCTGCAAAAGAGAAAGGGGGCGCCCTAGAGGCCGTTTGCACTCCGACGCTCAAGTCAGTGTAGGGCAAGCAACACCAAGTGTATAAGTTTCTCACTGTGTTTAGGTCTAGAAACTGCGTACCTTTGTGAAGTATCTTACTGTCCCTTATATAGTCTAGGGTTTATTGCGCCGCTACCCCTAATTAGGGTTCGCTGCGCTACTAGCCATATTTAGGGTTTACTGGAATACCCTTGTGCCGCTATCACCCAATCTTAGGGTAATCTAGCACATAAGGTTTCCTTCTCTGGAGTGCAAACTTTAACAGGGTGACCACCTGGATGCCTCCTTGTGCACCTAGTCTCTGGGGCCACCTGTTCTGGGAGTGCCTTCACTGTTCACGTGCCATGCATGTAGCTTTACTGGGAAAACCCTAGCTCTGGTGAGTACTCATCCCCTCAGGACTCTACACCCAACTGTGCTCTCCCTGCTACCCGCATAGGCACTTCGTGATCCAGGCCACTCCCTACCTCTGGGTATTTAACTGGTCATTGGCCCCCCCTGGGAACCAATCTTAACTGTTCTGTTACGCTGTTCAAATCACCCAAGGCCGATGTCACCTCGCCATACTCTGTTGCCGAGGACTCCTCGACCTGCCGAGTGACGATGACACCTCCGCCCATCCTGGTGTTGACAACTACTCACCCGTCTCTATGGGTTGATGACTCGTCACCCCTCTCTGTAGGCTGATGACTCGTCACCCCTCTCTGTAGGCTGATGACTCGTCACCCTTCTCTGCAGGCTGATGACTCGTCACCTTCTCTGTAGGCTGATGACTCGTCACCCCTCTCTGCAGGCTGATGACTCGTCACCCTGTGGGGTCTATTCCACGTGGCTCTGACTCATGCTGTGGGACCCAGCTGATGTCCGAGGACTGGTCAGTACACAAGCCCCCCAGTCTCGAGCTGTTAACTTGTTTCAGCGAAGAGACTAAGTGATAGGCGAGGACTGATCGGTACACAAGCCCCCCAGTCTCAAGCTGTTAACTTTTTCCCGCGTAGGGACTAAGTCATTGTCTTGGGCGGCCTACGTGGCTCTGCGTGTAAGTACATGAATAGTACGCTGAGAAGACACTTCACCAACCCCCTCCCATCTGCTAACACGTGGCCGTATCAATGGTTTGAGATTCATAACGTTTACGCTCCCTAGGGCTACGTTAAACCTCTTCAAAACCTCGCGCCACTTCACTGTTTCATCACTTTGCATTCTTACCTTTGCATATTCTAACTTCCAGCGCACGCTCTCTTCTTCCAACAGATCCTTCGCACTTCTCCGTTCTTCATCAACCAAAGGTATGATCTTTATGACTTCTCCTTCTTTATAATGTGAACTTGATCATCCATACGGTATGCTGTAACTGTTTACGGGCCTACGTGCGGATTATGCATTCTAGGGTTTTGTTCTTCTTTCCTGGGTTCATTCCACCTTTGAGTCTTCGTCTGCCATTGCTTTCTTCTGAGTCTTTCTTCTTTTCCTGCCTCTCATTTGTTTAGATTCGAGATGGCCAGAACCAAAACCACTTCCAACCCTCCTCCAACGGTAGCGGTCGATTACAAAGCCCTCTACCCCTGGGCTTCTGAGGATCTTCTCGCAGAGACCTCCAAACTCACATCCCTCGACGATCTCCGCAAGCACCGGGATGATGAGAACGAGATTAAAGGACGCGTCTTCGGCAGGGAAACGGACGCGTACGTCTCTGTGCACCCCTGCACAGTAAATGAGCCCGTATGCGCCGATGGTCGTTGCAACGATGGGGAACCCTTCTTCTTCTTCTACGCCACCATTTTCAAAAGAGTCAAAGTCCGTCTCCCCTTCACAGGATTTGAAAGGGCTTTGCTCACAGAGTTAAACGTGGCGCCCGCTCAACTGCACCCCAACAGTTGGGCCTTTATCAGGGCGTTCTCCATTCTATGCAATAATCTAGGGTTCACCCCCTCCGTCGACGTCTTCCTTTACTTTTTCGAGGCGAAGAGCCCCGGTAAGAGGCTTTGGGTGAGCCTGAATGGGGTGGCAGGAAGAGTCCTGCTAACGCTCTTCTCACAATCATACAAGAACTTCAAGGGAAAG
Organism: Phaseolus lunatus; assembly: GCA_013389735.1. Taxonomy (NCBI): domain Eukaryota; kingdom Viridiplantae; phylum Streptophyta; class Magnoliopsida; order Fabales; family Fabaceae; genus Phaseolus; species Phaseolus lunatus. Next base: position 87,166 of record JAAFYQ010000283.1, read on the forward strand.
TTCTTCAGAGTCTGCTGCAGCTCCTACGACCCCACCATGCTTGATGGGTTTCCCTTATACTGGGTGGGGGAGTTGAAGTTCAAGAAGCCGCGCAAGCTCGAGGAGTTGATGGTTCCCGATCAAGAACTCTGCCAAACCATTTCCAGCTGGGGGGTGGTGTTTGACTCCACCCAGCTGATTAGGCATGAGTATGATGCTGAGACTCTCAGCGTATACCTTGGTATCTTGCATTTAACTGCTTCATCTTGCATTTACCTGTTCAATACTTCGCCTTTCTGACACTTTCGAATTCACTGCAGGTATGGTGCTCAGCGCCGATAAGAAGAAGAGGCTGGCAGATGTGCTGAATCGTCGCAATGCTAGCGGTTCAGCCCCTGCAGGTCCGTCATCACCCGTGGGGGTTGCCCTGGAACCCATCGCTGAAAACTCTAAGAGGGTAGCCCCTGTGGAGGTTTCTGACGACGAGGACACCTGCTCCGGCCTCGTCTTTAAAAGGAAAAGGGTGGAGACAGCTGCAGAGGTCTCTTCTGCCACAGAAGGGCACCCTTCTTCTTTTAGGGAGCACCCTCCCAGCGCCTCCTCCCCTCCTGAGCCAATCCTAACACTTGAGGGGGGTGGGGAGAGTGCTCCTTCTTCTGGTCCTATGCCTTCTGCCCCAGAGCTGCCTTCTCTGCTCCAAAGGTCGCTCGCTCAAATGCCTGGTAGAGCTGTTTTGGAGGCCATGGACAGAAACTCTCTCGAGAACCTCCTCAGCCATGGTCTCGGGGAGTTCTTGGCCGCTTCCAACTCCTTGCTGGTCAAGGGTAGTGCTGAGGCGGAGCTGCTAGAGGAGACGGCCCAGCTGAGGAAGGAGCTGGAACAGAAGCTAGAGGAGGCCACCCAACTGAAGAGGGAGCTGGAACAAAAGGATCTCCAACTCCGTCAAGCGACCACGCGAGAGACTGCCCTCAATCAAGAACTGGGTAGTCTCCGTCAATCTGAAAAGGAGACCAAAAAGCTTCTCTTCTCCAAGGGGCAGGAGGCCCTCCAGCTTGAAGCTAAAATACTCCCCCTCCGCAACAGGATTATTGAATTGGAAGAGCAAGCAGAGGGGGCTCAAGCTAAAATGGCCAAGCTGGAGGAAAGGGCGATTAACCGAGAAGTTCAGCTGGGCAAGGTTGAGGAGGAACTTGCCCAACAGATCAAACTGTCGAAGAAGACCGAAGCTGAGCTTATTGATGATGCCGCTGACGCCTATGGGGAAGGCTTTGGTGATGCCCTTGCTCAGGTTGCCTGCGTGCATCCTGAGATGGACCTCTCACCATACTCCGCAACCCTGCAGGTAGTCGACGGGCAAATAGTGCCCAGATAGGTCCTCGAAACAGTTGTATTTTAGCTGAACCTCTTGTAATTATCCTCTTTGCAATATAAAGCTTTGTTCATGCATTGTTCATTTTCTGCTGTGCTTTGTATTTGATAGGCTCACGATCACAAATAACACACCTGCAAAATGAACCTCAAGTAACTTGTCTTTCCGCTACCTTCATTAATGAACCTTCACCTTAACTTGGGCGTTCTCACTTGGAGGGGAAAGTGTTCCTTATGAACCCCATTCCCTTCACAAGACCTCTAACCCCACTTGTAGGTTCTGACTGACCTGTCATCGTTCATGGTCGATGGAGGATTTAACCAAGCGAACCTTCTTTCACATTGGAAGTTCTCACTCGAAGTGGAGGTGTTCTCTACGAACCTACCTCTCCACTTGCGAGACTTCTAACTCCACGTGACAGGTTCGGACTGACCTCACATCGCTCACAGGCGAGGAGGATTTCTCTGGGCGAACCCTTCTTTCACATTGGAAGTTCTCACTCGAAGTGGAGGTGTTCTCTACGAACCTACCTCTCCACTTACGAGACCTCTAACTCCACGTGACAGGTTCGAACGTGATTGCACAAACACACTAAAAAACATATATCTTTAACTGAATTTTATTGGGTGACCTCATTAAAAACCCTTAGAAGGGAAAAAAGAGTGTCCCCTGTATTGTGTTGCATACATGATTACATAGCTTTAACTGAAATAAAACTTCAAGTGAGTCGCATTCCATGTTCGAGGAATCGGACCTCCTTCTAAAGTTTCAAGTCTATATGCTCCATTCCCTAGGGCCTCTGTCACTCTGAAAGGACCAGTCCACTTAGGGGATAGCTTGTTCTCTATCTGGTATGGAGATGCCTTCCGCATAACAAGGTCTGCCGCCTGGAACCGCCGAGCTCTCAGCTTGGAACTGTGTTTGAGCTCGACTCTCCTCTTTATCGCCTCAGCCTTGACTCCAGCTTCTTCCCTGGCTTCATCCAAAAGATCAAGATTCACCTTCCTCTCTTCATTGGATTCCTCAGCCACAAAGTTCTGGAAACGTGGCGAGCTCTCCTGGATCTCCACAGGGATCATGGCATCTGAACCATACACCAAACTAAAGGGAGTCTCCTTAGTAGTGGATTGGGGGGTAGTATGGTAAGCCCATACTATTCTGGGAACCTCCTCAGCCCACCTTCCCTTTGCTTTCTCCAGCCTTCTCTTCAATCCTCTGAGGAGGACCCGATTGGCCGACTCGACCTGCCCATTGGTCTGTGGGTGCTCGACTGATGCAAACACCTGCTTGATTCCCAGTTCTGTACATAGCTTTCCCAACTGTTGGCTCGCAAACTGAGTGCCATTGTCAGACACCAAGCGCTTTGGTACGCCGAAACGGCAAACTATGTTCTTCCACACGAAGTGTTGGATCTTTTGTGCTGTAATCTGTGCTACTGGTTCAGCTTCAATCCACTTCGTGAAATATTCTATGGCGACCACAAGGTATTTCATCTGCCGTATCGCCAAAGGGAAAGGCCCCAGGATGTCGATTCCCCATGTGTGAAACGGCCAAGGGCTGTATATCGATCTGAGCTCTTCTGGCGGTGCCTTAGGCCAATCAGCATGCAACTGGCACTGCTTGCATTGCTGTGCATACTTGGTACAATCCTCCCTCATTGTCGGCCAGTAATACCCTGCTCGTACAGTCCTAGAGGCCAGTGCTCGGCCTCCGATATGACTACCACAGATACCTTCATGGAGTTCCGCCATTATCCTCACGCACTGCTCGCCATGCACACAGACTAAGATGGGGTGAGTAAACCCATGTCTGTACAACTCGCCTTCAATGAGCGTGTACTTGGACGAGTTTTTCTTTATCTTTTTTGCCTCCTCCGGCTCTGCTGGGTGCATTCCATCCGCTATATAACGCTTGTAGGGTGTCATCCATGTCTCACCATCTTGCAATAGACAGATCTGTGGCGCTTCTACCCCCAACAGCATACATGCGTTGACTCGTGGCTTTCTCAAGGTTTCCTGAGTCAACGACCGATGACTCCTCTTCCTGCCATCTGATTGGCTGATTTGATGGACTCCCACCAAGTTATCAGCTGTATAGGTACGAGGCGCCCTCAGGGTCTCCTGGATGACTGTCCTCTGTCTGCCCCCCTTGCCTGAGCTGGCGAGTTTGGCCAACAAGTCAGCTCTGGCATTTTGCTCCCTGGGCACGTGTACTAGTTCAAATATTTCAAATGAACTCTTCAATCTTTGGACATACTCCAAGTAAGAGGCCATCTGAGGGTCTTTGGCCTGGTATTCTCCTGCCACCTGACCGGTGACCAACAATGAGTCACTCTTGGCCATAAGGCTTTGCGCTCCCATCTCCTTTGCCAACAACATCCCAGCAATCAAAGCCTCATACTCCGCCTGGTTATTACTGGCTTTGAAGGCGAACCGCAGGGCCTGCTCTATTAACAACCCCTTGGGTCCTTCTAAGATCACCCCCGCTCCGCTGCCTTGCTGATTCGAGGACCCATCTACTGACAATACCCATTTGAAATTGGGTACCTCTTGCTGGGCTTCGGTTGAAGACATCTCCGCCACAAAGTCGACGTAGACCTGTCCTTTGATCGGGCCCCTGGGTTCATACTGGATGTCAAATTCCGACAACTCAACTGCCCAACGCACCATCCTTCCTGCCACATCGGGCTTCTGCAAGACCTTACATATCGGCAGATCTGTCATCACCACCACTGTGAAGCTTTGGAAATAGTGGCGTAATCTCCTGGCTGAGAACACCACTGCTAATGCTGCCTTCTCTAAGGCTTGGTATCTCGTCTCGGGTCCCTGTAGCACCTTGCTGACAAAATAGATGGGCTTCTGGCTCTGTTGTTGCTCCTGTACCAGGACAGAACTCACCGCCCTATCTGTAACCGCAAAGTACAAACGCAGGGGTGTGCCAAGTTGAGGCTTGCACAAAACTGGTGGGCTGGCCAGGTATTCTTTGAGCTTGAGGAAAGCCTGCTCACATTCCGCCGTCCAGGTGAATCTGCTATTCCTCCTCAGGCACTGGAAATAAGGATGACCTTTATCTCCCCCGGCTGACACAAATCGGGAGAGTGCAGCCATTCGACCTGTCAACTGTTGCACCTCTTTCACCGACGTCGGGCTCCTCATGGCTATGATTGCTGCACACTTGTCTGGGTTGGCCTCAATCCCTCTTTCCGTGAGCAAAAACCCAAGGAACTTGCCTGCCTCCACCCCAAAGACGCACTTTTCGGGATTCAACTTTAACCTGTACTTTGCTATGGTGTTGAACAGCTCCTCCAAGTCGTCAATATGCTGACCTCGGGCCTGGGACGTCACTACCATGTCATCTACATATGCCTGCACGTTGCGTCCCAGCATGGGTGCGAGGACCTTGTCCATCAGCCTCTGGTATGTGGCACCCGCATTCTTCAAGCCGAACGGCATGACTGTGTAGCAGTAACAAGACAACTCTGTCATGAACGCCGTCTTGCTCTCATCCATCGGGTGCATCTTTATCTGATTGTACCCAGAGAAAGCATCTAAGAAACTCAGCAATTTGCAGCCTGAAGCGCTGTCCACCAGCGCATCTATGTTGGGCAGAGGATAGGAGTCTTTCGGACACGCCCTGTTAAGATCTGTAAAGTCCACGCACATCCTCCATTTCTCATTGGCCTTTTTCACCAGGACGACATTCGCAAGCCACTCAGGGTATTGTATTTCCCGTATGTGACCTGCTTTCAGCAATTTGTGTGTTTCCTCCTTGACTACCTGCCTTCGTTCATCATTGAACTTCCGCCTCCTCTGGCGGACCGGCCTGGCTTGGGGATTCAGCGCCAGGCGGTGGCACAGGAAATCAGGATCTATGCCAGGCATGTCTGAGGGGGACCAAGCGAAAGCGTCCAGATGCCTTTCGATAACTCTCGCTACTTGATCCTGGGTCTCCTGAGATAGGGATTTACCCATCCTGAAGATCTTCCCTCCGATCTCCTTCTCTACGACCTCCTCCGCGGGTTCTGGTCGCCTCGTCCAGGCGATCTCTGCTCGGGTGACCCCGACATCACCTCGAGGCATATCTGTCTCATTGGTTCCTCCTCCCGGTGGTGAGGTGGTCACCATGCAGACTCCCCTCTTCGTTTTGAGGCTATTTTCGTAGCACCTTTTAGCCTCCTTTTGGTCCGACTTGATGGTTACTGACCAGTCCTCGGACATCAGCTGGGTCCCACAGCATGAGTCAGAGCCACGTGGAATAGACCCCACAGGGTGACGAGTCATCAGCCTGCAGAGAGGGGTGACGAGTCATCAGCCTACAGAGAGGGTGACGAGTCATCAGCCTACAGAGAAGGGTGACGAGTCATCAGCCTACAGAGAGGGGTGACGAGTCATCAGCCTACAGAGAGGGGTGACGAGTCATCAACCCATAGAGACGGGTGAGTAGTTGTCAACACCAGGATGGGCGGAGGTGTCATCGTCACTCGGCAGGTCGAGGAGTCCTCGGCAACAGAGTATGGCGAGGTGACATCGGCCTTGGGTGATTTGAACAGCGTAACAGAACAGTTAAGATTGGTTCCCAGGGGGGGCCAATGACCAGTTAAATACCCAGAGGTAGGGAGTGGCCTGGATCACGAAGTGCCTATGCGGGTAGCAGGGAGAGCACAGTTGGGTGTAGAGTCCTGAGGGGATGAGTACTCACCAGAGCTAGGGTTTTCCCAGTAAAGCTACATGCATGGCACGTGAACAGTGAAGGCACTCCCAGAACAGGTGGCCCCAGAGACTAGGTGCACAAGGAGGCATCCAAGTGGTCACCCTGTTAAAGTTTGCACTCCAGAGAAGGAAACCTTATGTGCTAGATTACCCTAAGATTGGGTGATAGCGGCACAAGGGTATTCCAGTAAACCCTAAATATGGCTAGTAGCGCAGCGAACCCTAATTAGGGGTAGCGGCGCAGTAAACCCTAGACTATATAAGGGACAGTAAGATACTTCACAAAGGTACGCAGTTTCTAGACCTAAACACAGTGAGAAACTTATACACTTGGTGTTGCTTGCCCTACATTGACTTGAGCGTCGGAGTGCAAACGGCCTCTAGGGCGCCCCCTTTCTCTTTTGCAGGTGCAGATTGCTTCGAAAGAACCAAGCACGTATCAACGTGGGAAGGGAGGCGTGTGAGTGTCGTGAGTCAACCGACAGGCGAGTCAACCGGCAGGAACAATAGTGTTTAGAGGGATGAAAATTCAAATGAAAATGGAGGGAAATTCAAAATGAAATTCTCCTCAAGGTGGAGCCTAAAAATGAGAGCACATGGGAGGGGTGTGATTAGTATTTCACGCTCACCCTCTCTAGGCTTTCCAAACCAGCCTTGGTTAATTTAGTGGTTTTAAAAACCCTAAATTAACCTAGGTTGGTGTTTTAGGTGCCAAAATTAATTCTAAGAAAATTACAATTATTTTCCTATTCTAATTTTGACAAGAAAATTAAATTCTACTTCTACACTAAACTTATGGCATATTTATCATGTAGAGGAAAGTCTCTCTGCCATCAGTAGCAGTGTCCCAATCCTCTTGTATTATTCTTGCCATAGCCCTTGTAGTTGGCCCATATCTTCTATTTGGTGGGCTTGAGATGGGTCTTCGACTTGAACATGGGTTTGGGCTTGGACTTGGGCTTGGGACTCTTCCATCAGAAGAAGATCAGAAGAAGAAGAATGGACGAAGAAGATCGGCAGATGAAGAATGGAAGAAGAAGATCGCAAGAAAAAGAATGGAAGAAGAAGATCGGAAGAATAAGAATGGAAGAAGAAGAATGGAAGAAGAACACGGGAAGAAGAAGAAGGGAAGAAGAAGATCGGAAGAAGAAGAATCAGAACAAGAAGAATGGAAGAAGAAGAATGGAAGAAGAAGATCGGAAGAAGAAGAATTGAAGAAGAAGATCGGAAGAAGAAGAATGGCAGAAGAAGATAGGAAGAAGAAGATCGGAAGAAGAAGAATGGAAGAAGAAGATCGGAAGAAGAAGAATGGAAAAAAAGAAGAATGGAACAAGAAGAATGGAAGAAGAAGATCGGAAGAAGAAGAATGGAAGAAGAAGATCGGAAGATGAAGAATGGACGAATAAGATCGGAAGAAGAAGAATGGTAGAAGAAGATCGGAGGAAGAAGAATGGAAGAAGAAGATCAGATGAAGAAGAATGGAAAAAGAAGAATGGAACAAGAAGAATGGAAGAAGAAGATCAGATGAAGAAGAATGGAAAAAGAAGAATGGAACAAGAAGAATGGAAGAAGAAGATCGAAAGAAGAAGAATGGAAGAAGAAGATCGGAAGAAGAAGAATGGGAGAAGAAGATCGGAAGAAGAAAAATGGAAGAAGAAGAATTGGTAGAAGAAGATTGGAAGAAGAAGAACGGAAGAAGTAGATGGAAAGAAGAAGAATGGAAGAAGAAGATCGGAACAAGAAAAGAATGGAAGAAGAAGAATTGGAATAAGAAGATCGAAAGAAGAAGATCGGAAGAAGAAGAATGGAAGAAAAAGATCGGAGGAAGAAGATCGGAAGAAGAAGAATGGAAGAATAACAATTGGAAGAAGAAGATTGGAAGAAGAAGAACGTAAGAAGAAGAATGGAAGAAGAAGATCAGAAGAAGAAGAATGGCAGAAGAAGATCGTAAGAAGAAGAATGGAAGAAGAAGATCGAAAGAAGAAAAAATGGAAGAAGAAGAATTGGTAGAAGAAGATTGGAAGAAGAAGAACAGAAGAAGAAGAATTGGTAGAAGAAGAATGGAAGAAGAAGATCGGATGATGAAGAATGGTAGAAGAAGATCGGAACAAGAAGAATGGCAGAAGAAGATCGGAACAAGAAGAGTGGAAAAACAAGAATGGAAGAAGAAGAATGGAAGAAGGAGATCGAAAGAAGAAGAATGTGAAGAAGAACAAAGGAAGAACAAGATCGGAAGAAGAAGAATGGTAGAACAAGATCGGAAGAAGAAGAATGGAAGAAGAAGATCGAAAGAAGAAGAATGGAAGAAGAAGATCGGAAAAAGAAGAATGGAAGAAGAAGATCGGAAGAAGAAGAATGGAAGAAGAAGATCGGAAGAAGAAGAATGGCAGAAGAAGATCGGAAGAAGAAGAATGGAAGAAGAAGATCGGAAGAAGAAGAATGGAAGAAGAAGAATGGGAAGAAGAAGAATGGAAGAAGAAGAACAGAAGAAGAAGATCGGAAGAAGAAGAATGGAAGAAGAACATCAGAAGAAGAAGAATGGAAGAAGAAGATCGGAACAAGAAGAATGGAAGAAGAAGAATTGGAAGAAGATGATCGGATGAAGAAGAATGGAAGAAGAAGAATTGGTAGAAGAAGAATGGAAGAAGAAGAATGGAAGAAGAAGATCGGAAGAAGAAGAATGGAAGAAGAAGATAGGAAGAAGAAGAATGGAAGAAGAAGATCAGAAGAAGAAGAATGGAAGAAGAAGATCGGAAGAACAAGAATGGAAGAAGACCATGGGAGGAAGAAGATAGGAAGAAGAAGAAGAATTGAACAAGAAGATCAGAAGAAGAAGAATGGAAGAAGAAGATCGGAAGAAGAAGAATGGAAGAAGAAGATCGGAAGAAGAAGAGTTGGAAGAAGAAGAATGGAAGAAGAATATCGGAAGAACAAGAATGGAAGAAGACCATGGGAGGAAGAAGATAGGAAGAAGAAGAAGAATTGAACAAGAAGATCAGAAGAAGAAGAATGGAAGAAGAAGATCGGAAGAAGAAGAATGGAAGAAGAAGATCGGAAGAAGAAGAGTTGGAAGAAGAAGAATGGAAGAAGAATATTGAAAGAAGAAGAATGGCAGAAGAAGATCGGAAGAAGAAGAATGGAAGAAGAAGAATTGGAAGAAGAAGATCGGAAGAAGAAGAATGGATGAAGAAGAACGGAAGAAGAAGATCAGAAGAAGAAGAATGGATGAGGAAGATCGGAAGAAGAAGAATGGAAGAAGATCGGAAGAAGAAGAATTGCTGAAGCAGATCGGAAGAAGAAGAATGGAAAAAGAATATCAGAAGAAGAAGAATGGAAGAAGAAGAATGGAAGAAGAAGACTGGAAGAAAAAGAATGGCAGAAGAATATCGGAAGAAGAAGAATGGAAGAAGAAGATAGGGACAAGAAGAATGGAAAAGGAAATGGAAGAAGGAGATCGGAAGAAGAAGAATGACAGAAGATGATCGGAAGAAGAAGAATGGAAGAAGAAGATCGGAAGAAGAAGAATGGAAGAAGAAGATCGGAGGAAGCAGAATGGAAGAAGAAGATCCGAAGAAGAAGAATGGAAGAAGTAGATAAGACGGTGAAGAATGGAAGGAGAAGATCGGAAGAAGAAGAAGAAGAATAGTAGAAGAAGATTGGAGGAAGAAGATTTGAAGAAGAAGAATGGAAGAAGAACAAAGGAGGAACAAGATCGGAAGAAGAAGAATTGAAAAAGAAATTCGGAAGAAGAAGAATGGAAGAACAAGATCGGAAGAAGAAGAGTGGATGAAGAAGAATGGGAAGAAGAAGAATGGAAGAAGAAGAATGGAAGAACAAGATCGGAAAAAAAAGAATTGAAGAAGAAGATCGGAAGAGGAAGATTGGCAGAATTAGATCGGACGAAGAAGAACGGATGAAGAAGAATCGGAAGATGAAGAATGGAAGACGAAGAATGGAAAAACAAGATCGGAAGAGGAAGAATGGAAGAACAAGATCGGAAGAAGTAGAATGGATCGAGAAGAATGGGAAGAAGAAGAATGGAAGAAGAAGAATGGAAGAACAAGATCGGAAGAAGAAGAATTGAAGAAGAAGATCGGAAGAAGAAGAATGGAAGAAGAAGAATGGCAGGAAGAAGAATGGAAGAAGAAGATCGGATGATGAAGAATGGCAGAAGAAGATCGGAACAAGAAGAATGGCAGAAGAAGATCGGAACAAGAAGAGTGGAAAAACAAGAATGGAAGAAGAAGAATGGAAGAAGGAGATCGGAAGAAGAAGAATATGAAGAAGAAAAAAGAAGAACAAGATCGGAAGAAGAAGAATGGCAGAACAAGATCGGAAGAAGAAGAATGGAAGAAGAAGATCGGAAGAAGAAGAATGGAAGAAGAAGATCGGAAGAAGAAGAATGGAAGAAGAAGATCGGAAGAAGAAGAATGGCAGAAGAAGATCGGAAGAAGAAGCATGGAAGAAGAAGATCGGAAGAAGAAGAATGGAAGAAGAAGATCGGAAGAAGAAGAATGGAAGAAGAAGAATGGGAAGAAGAAGAATGGAAGAAGAAGAACGGAAGAAGAAGATCGGAAGAAGAAGAATGGAAGCAGAACATCAGAAGAAGAAGAATGGAAGAAGAATATCGGAACAAGAAGAATGGAAGAAGAAGAATTGGAAGAAGATGATCGGATGAAGAAGAATGGAAGAAAGAAGAATTGGTAGAAGAAGAATGGAAGAAGAAGAATGGAAGAAGAAGATCGGAAGAAGAAGAATGGAAGAAGAAGATCGGAAGAAGAAAAATGGAAGAAGAAGATCGGAAGAAGAAGAATGGAAGAAGAAGATCGGAAGAAGAAGAATGGAAGAAGAAGATCGGAAGAACAAGAATGGAAGAAGACCATGGAGAAAGAAGAAGATAGGAAGAAGAAGAAGAATTGAAGAAGAAGATCGGAAGAAGAAGAATGGAAGAAGAAGATTGGAAGAAGAAGAGTTGAAGAATAAGAATGGAAGAAGAATATTGAAAGAAGAAGAATGGTAGAAGAAGATCGGAAGAAGAAGAATGGAAGAAGAAGAATTGGAAGAAGAAGATCGGAAGAAGAAGAACGAATGAAGAAGAAGATCAGAAGAAGACGAATGGATGAAGAAGATCGGAAGAAGAAGAATGGAAGAAGAAGATCGGAAGAAGAAGAATTGCTGAAGCAGATCGGAAGAAGAAGAATGGAAAAAGAATATCAGAAGAAGAAGAATGGAAGAAGAAGAATGGAAGAAGAAGATCGCAAGAAGAAGAACGGATAAAGAAGAATCGGAAGAACAACAATGGAAGAGGAAGAATGGAAGAACAAGATCGGAAGAGGAAGAATGGAAGAACAAGACCGGAAGAGGAAGAATGGAAGAACAAGATCGGAAGAGGAAGAATGGAAGAACAAGATCGGAAGAAGAAGAATGGTTGAACAAGAATGGGAAGAAGAAGAATGGAAGACGAAGATCGGAAGAAGAAGAATGGAAGAAGAAGTATGGAAGAAGAAGATCAGAAGAAGAAGAATGGATGAAGAAAAATAGGAAGAAGAACATTGGAAGAAGAAGAATGGAAGAAGAAGATCGCAAGAAGAAGAATGGAAGAAGAAGATCGGAAGAAGAAGAATGGGAAGATGAGGAATGGAAGAAGAAGAATGGAAAAAGAAGAATGGAAGAAGAA
>JAAFYQ010000284.1:0-12909 GCA_013389735.1 Phaseolus lunatus
GCCAGAACCAAAACCACTTCCAACCCTCCTCCAACGGTAGCGGTCGATTACAAAGCCCCTCTACCCTGGGCTTCTGAGGATCTTCTCGCAGAGACCTCCAAACTCACATCCCTCGACGACGATCCCGCAAGCACCGGGATGATGAGAACGAGATTAAAGGACGCGTCTTCGGCAGGGAAACGGACGCGTACGTCTCTGTGCGCCCCTGCACAGTAAATGAGCCCGTATGCGCCGATGGTCGTTGCAACGATGGGGAACCCTTCTCTTCTTCTACGCCACCATTTTCAAAAGAGTCAAAGTCCGTCTCCCCTTCACAGGATTTGAAAGGGCTTTGCTCACAGAGTTAAACGTGGCGCCCGCTCAACTGCAACCCCAACAGTTGGGCCTTTATCAGGGCGTTCTCCATTCTATGCAATAATCTAGGGTTCACCCCCTCCGTCGACGTCTTCCTTTACTTTTTCGAGGCGAAGAGCCCCGGTAAGAGGCTTTGGGTGAGCCTGAATGGGGTGGCAGGAAGAGTCCTGCTAACGCTCTTCTCACAATCATACAAGAACTTCAAGGGAAAGTTCTTCAGAGTCTGCTGCAGCTCCTACGACCCCACCATGCTTGATGGGTTTCCCTTATACTGGGTGGGGGAGTTGAAGTTCAAGAAGCCGCGCAAGCTCGAGGAGTTGATGGTTCCCGATCAAAGAACTCTGCCAAACCATTTCCAGCTGGGGGGTGGTGTTTGACTCCACCCAGCTGATTAGGCATGAGTATGATGCTGAGACTCTCAGCGTATACCTTGGTATCTTGCATTTAACTGCTTCATCTTGCATTTACCTGTTCAATACTTCGCCTTTCTGACACTTTCGAATTCACTGCAGGTATGGTGCTCAGCGCCGATAAGAAGAAGAGGCTGGCAGATGTGCTGAATCGTCGCAATGCTAGCGGTTCAGCCCCTGCAGGTCCGTCATCACCCGTGGGGGTTGCCCTGGAACCCATCGCTGAAAACTCTAAGAGGGTAGCCCCTGTGGAGGTTTCTGACGACGAGGACACCTGCTCCGGCCTCGTCTTTAAAAGGAAAAGGGTGGAGACAGCTGCAGAGGTCTCTTCTGCCACAGAAGGGCACCCTTCTTCTTTTAGGGAGCACCCTCCCAGCGCCTCCTCCCCTCCTGAGCCAATCCTAACACTTGAGGGGGGTGGGGAGAGTGCTCCTTCTTCTGGTCCTATGCCTTCTGCCCCAGAGCTGCCTTCTCTGCTCCAAAGGTCGCTCGCTCAAATGCCTGGTAGAGCTGTTTTGGAGGCCATGGACAGAAACTCTCTCGAGAACCTCCTCAGCCATGGTCTCGGGGAGTTCTTGGCCGCTTCCAACTCCTTGCTGGTCAAGGGTAGTGCTGAGGCGGAGCTGCTAGAGGAGACGGCCCAGCTGAGGAAGGAGCTGGAACAGAAGCTAGAGGAGGCCACCCAACTGAAGAGGGAGCTGGAACAAAAGGATCTCCAACTCCGTCAAGCGACCACGCGAGAGACTGCCCTCAATCAAGAACTGGGTAGTCTCCGTCAATCTGAAAGGAGACCAAAAAGCTTCTCTTCTCCAAGGGGCAGGAGGCCCTCCAGCTTGAAGCTAAAATACTCCCCCTCCGCAACAGGATTATTGAATTGGAAGAGCAAGCAGAGGGGGCTCAAGCTAAAATGGCCAAGCTGGAGGAAAGGGCGATTAACCGAGAAGTTCAGCTGGGCAAGGTTGAGGAGGAACTTGCCCAACAGATCAAACTGTCGAAGAAGACCGAAGCTGAGCTTATTGATGATGCCGCTGACGCCTATGGGGAAGGCTTTGGTGATGCCCTTGCTCAGGTTGCCTGCGTGCATCCTGAGATGGACCTCTCACCATACTCCGCAACCCTGCAGGTAGTCGACGGGCAAATAGTGCCCAGATAGGTCCTCGAAACAGTTGTATTTTAGCTGAACCTCTTGTAATTATCCTCTTTGCAATATAAAGCTTTGTTCATGCATTGTTCATTTTCTGCTGTGCTTTGTATTTGATAGGCTCACGATCACAAATAACACACCCCTGCAAAATGAACCTCAAGTAACTTGTCTTTCCGCTACCTTCATTAATGAACCTTCACCTTAACTTGGGCGTTCTCACTTGGAGGGGAAAGTGTTCCTTATGAACCCCATTCCCTTCACAAGACCTCTAACCCCACTTGTAGGTTCTGACTGACCTGTCATCGTTCATGGTCGATGGAGGATTTAACCAAGCGAACCTTCTTTCACATTGGAAGTTCTCACTCGAAGTGGAGGTGTTCTCTACGAACAACCTACCTCTCCACTTGCGAGACTTCTAACTCCACGTGACAGGTTCGACTGACCTCACATCGCTCACAGGCGAGGAGGATTTCTCTGGGCGAACCCTTCTTTCACATTGGAAGTTCTCACTCGAAGTGGAGGTGTTCTCTACGAACCTACCTCTCCACTTACGAGACCTCTAACTCCACGTGACAGGTTCGAACGTGATTGCACAAACACACTAAAAAACATATATCTTTAACTGAATTTTATTGGGTGACCTCATTAAAAACCCTTAGAAGGGAAAAAAGAGTGTCCCCTGTATTGTGTTGCATACATGATTACATAGCTTTAACTGAAATAAAACTTCAAGTGAGTCGCATTCCATGTTCGAGGAATCGGACCTCCTTCTAAAGTTTCAAGTCTATATGCTCCCATTCCCTAGGGCCTCTGTCACTCTGAAAGGACCAGTCCACTTAGGGGATAGCTTGTTCTCTATCTGGTATGGAGATGCCTTCCGCATAACAAGGTCTGCCGCCTGGAACCGCCGAGCTCTCAGCTTGGAACTGTGTTTGAGCTCGACTCTCCTCTTTATCGCCTCAGCCTTGACTCCAGCTTCTTCCCTGGCTTCATCCAAAAGATCAAGATTCACCTTCCTCTCTTCATTGGATTCCTCAGCCACAAAGTTCTGGAAACGTGGCGAGCTCTCCTGGATCTCCACAGGGATCATGGCATCTGAACCATACACCAAACTAAAGGGAGTCTCCTTAGTAGTGGATTGGGGGGTAGTATGGTAAGCCCATACTATTCTGGGAACCTCCTCAGCCCACCTTCCCTTTGCTTTCTCCAGCCTTCTCTTCAATCCTCTGAGGAGGACCCGATTGGCCGACTCGACCTGCCCATTGGTCTGTGGGTGCTCGACTGATGCAAACACCTGCTTGATTCCCAGTTCTGTACATAGCTTTCCCAACTGTTGGCTCGCAAACTGAGTGCCATTGTCAGACACCAAGCGCTTTGGTACGCCGAAACGGCAAACTATGTTCTTCCACACGAAGTGTTGGATCTTTTGTGCTGTAATCTGTGCTACTGGTTCAGCTTCAATCCACTTCGTGAAATATTCTATGGCGACCACAAGGTATTTCATCTGCCGTATCGCCAAAGGGAAAGGCCCCAGGATGTCGATTCCCCATGTGTGAAACGGCCAAGGGCTGTATATCGATCTGAGCTCTTCTGGCGGTGCCTTAGGCCAATCAGCATGCAACTGGCACTGCTTGCATTGCTGTGCATACTTGGTACAATCCTCCCTCATTGTCGGCCAGTAATACCCTGCTCGTACGTCCTAGAGGCCAGTGCTCGGCCTCCGATATGACTACCACAGATACCTTCATGGAGTTCCGCCATTATCCTCACGCACTGCTCGCCATGCACACAGACTAAGATGGGGTGAGTAAAACCCATGTCTGTACAACTCGCCTTCAATGAGCGTGTACTTGGACGAGTTTTTCTTTATCTTTTTTGCCTCCTCCGGCTCTGCTGGGTGCATTCCATCCGCTATATAACGCTTGTAGGGTGTCATCCATGTCTCACCATCTTGCAATAGACAGATCTGTGGCGCTTCTACCCCCAACAGCATACATGCGTTGACTCGTGGCTTTCTCAAGGTTTCCTGAGTCAACGACCGATGACTCCTCTTCCTGCCATCTGATTGGCTGATTTGATGGACTCCCACCAAGTTATCAGCTGTATAGGTACGAGGCGCCCTCAGGGTCTCCTGGATGACTGTCCTCTGTCTGCCCCCCTTGCCTGAGCTGGCGAGTTTGGCCAACAAGTCAGCTCTGGCATTTTGCTCCCTGGGCACGTGTACTAGTTCAAATATTTCAAATGAACTCTTCAATCTTTGGACATACTCCAAGTAAGAGGCCATCTGAGGGTCTTTGGCCTGGTATTCTCCTGCCACCTGACCGGTGACCAACAATGAGTCACTCTTGGCCATAAGGCTTTGCGCTCCCATCTCCTTTGCCAACAACATCCCAGCAATCAAAGCCTCATACTCCGCCTGGTTATTACTGGCTTTGAAGGCGAACCGCAGGGCCTGCTCTATTAACAACCCCTTGGGTCCTTCTAAGATCACCCCCCCCGCTCCGCTGCCTTGCTGATTCGAGGACCCATCTACTGACAATACCCATTTGAAATTGGGTACCTCTTGCTGGGCTTCGGTTGAAGACATCTCCGCCACAAAGTCGACGTAGACCTGTCCTTTGATCGGGCCCCTGGGTTCATACTGGATGTCAAATTCCGACAACTCAACTGCCCAACGCACCATCCTTCCTGCCACATCGGGCTTCTGCAAGACCTTACATATCGGCAGATCTGTCATCACCACCACTGTGAAGCTTTGGAAATAGTGGCGTAATCTCCTGGCTGAGAACACCACTGCTAATGCTGCCTTCTCTAAGGCTTGGTATCTCGTCTCGGGTCCCTGTAGCACCTTGCTGCTGACAAAATAGATGGGCTTCTGGCTCTGTTGTTGCTCCTGTACCAGGACAGAACTCACCCGCCCTATCTGTAACCGCAAAGTACAAACGCAGGGGTGTGCCAAGTTGAGGCTTGCACAAAACTGGTGGGCTGGCCAGGTATTCTTTGAGCTTGAGGAAAGCCTGCTCACATTCCGCCGTCCAGGTGAATCTGCTATTCCTCCTCAGGCACTGGAAATAAGGATGACCTTTATCTCCCCCGGCTGACACAAATCGGGAGAGTGCAGCCATTCGACCTGTCAACTGTTGCACCTCTTTCACCGACGTCGGGCTCCTCATGGCTATGATTGCTGCACACTTGTCTGGGTTGGCCTCAATCCTCTTTCCGTGAGCAAAAACCCAAGGAACTTGCCTGCCTCCACCCCAAAGACGCACTTTTCGGGATTCAACTTTAACCTGTACTTTGCTATGGTGTTGAACAGCTCCTCCAAGTCGTCAATATGCTGACCTCGGGCCTGGGACGTCACTACCATGTCATCTACATATGCCTGCACGTTGCGTCCCAGCATGGGTGCGAGGACCTTGTCCATCAGCCTCTGGTATGTGGCACCCGCATTCTTCAAGCCGAACGGCATGACTGTGTAGCAGTAACAAGACAACTCTGTCATGAACGCCGTCTTGCTCTCATCCATCGGGTGCATCTTTATCTGATTGTACCCAGAGAAAGCATCTAAGAAACTCAGCAATTTGCAGCCTGAAGCGCTGTCCACCAGCGCATCTATGTTGGGCAGAGGATAGGAGTCTTTCGGACACGCCCTGTTAAGATCTGTAAAGTCCACGCACATCCTCCATTTCTCATTGGCCTTTTTTCACCAGGACGACATTCGCAAGCCACTCAGGGTATTGTATTTCCCGTATGTGACCTGCTTTCAGCAATTTGTGTGTTTCCTCCTTGACTACCTGCCTTCGTTCATCATTGAACTTCCGCCTCCTCTGGCGGACCGGCCTGGCTTGGGGATTCAGCGCCAGGCGGTGGCACAGGAAATCAGGATCTATGCCAGGCATGTCTGAGGGGGACCAAGCGAAAGCGTCCAGATGCCTTTCGATAACTCTCGCTACTTGATCCTGGGTCTCCTGAGATAGGGATTTACCCATCCTGAAGATCTTCCCTCCGATCTCCTTCTCTACGACCTCCTCCGCGGGTTCTGGTCGCCTCGTCCAGGCGATCTCTGCTCGGGTGACCCCGACATCACCTCGAGGCATATCTGTCTCATTGGTTCCTCCTCCCGGTGGTGAGGTGGTCACCATGCAGACTCCCCTCTTCGTTTTGAGGCTATTTTCGTAGCACCTTTTAGCCTCCTTTTGGTCCGACTTGATGGTTACTGACCAGTCCTCGGACATCAGCTGGGTCCCACAGCATGAGTCAGAGCCACGTGGAATAGACCCCACAGGGTGACGAGTCATCAGCCTGCAGAGAGGGGTGACGAGTCATCAGCCTACAGAGAGGGTGACGAGTCATCAGCCTACAGAGAAGGGTGACGAGTCATCAGCCTACAGAGAGGGGTGACGAGTCATCAGCCTACAGAGAGGGGTGACGAGTCATCAACCCATAGAGACGGGTGAGTAGTTGTCAACACCAGGATGGGCGGAGGTGTCATCGTCACTCGGCAGGTCGAGGAGTCCTCGGCAACAGAGTATGGCGAGGTGACATCGGCCTTGGGTGATTTGAACAGCGTAACAGAACAGTTAAGATTGGTTCCCAGGGGGGGCCAATGACCAGTTAAATACCCAGAGGTAGGGAGTGGCCTGGATCACGAAGTGCCTATGCGGGTAGCAGGGAGAGCACAGTTGGGTGTAGAGTCCTGAGGGGATGAGTACTCACCAGAGCTAGGGTTTTCCCAGTAAAGCTACATGCATGGCACGTGAACAGTGAAGGCACTCCCAGAACAGGTGGCCCCCAGAGACTAGGTGCACAAGGAGGCATCCAAGTGGTCACCCTGTTAAAGTTTGCACTCCAGAGAAGGAAACCTTATGTGCTAGATTACCCTAAGATTGGGTGATAGCGGCACAAGGGTATTCCAGTAAACCCTAAATATGGCTAGTAGCGCAGCGAACCCTAATTAGGGGTAGCGGCGCAGTAAACCCTAGACTATATAAGGGACAGTAAGATACTTCACAAAGGTACGCAGTTTCTAGACCTAAACACAGTGAGAAACTTATACACTTGGTGTTGCTTGCCCTACATTGACTTGAGCGTCGGAGTGCAAACGGCCTCTAGGGCGCCCCCTTTCTCTTTGCAGGTGCAGATTGCTTCGAAAGAACCAAGCACGTATCAACGTGGGAAGGGAGGCGTTGGAGTGTCGTGAGTCAACCGACAGGCGAGTCAACCGGCAGGAACAATAGTGTTTAGAGGGATGAAAATTCAAATGAAAATGGAGGGAAATTCAAAATGAAATTCTCCTCAAGGTGGAGCCTAAAAATGAGAGCACATGGGAGGGTGTGATAGTATTTCACGCTCACCCTCTCTAGCTTTCCAAACCAGCCTTGGTTAATTTAGTGGTTTTAAAAACCCTAAATTAACCTAGGTTGGTGTTTTAGGTGCCAAAATTAATTCTAAGAAAATTACAATTATTTTCCTATTCTAATTTTGACAAGAAAATTAAATTCTACTTCTACACTAAACTTATGGCATATTTATCATGTAGAGGAAAGTCTCTCTGCCATCAGTAGCAGTGTCCCAATCCTCTTGTATTATTCTTGCCATAGCCCTTGTAGTTGGCCCATATCTTCTATTTGGTGGGCTTGAGATGGGTCTTCGACTTGAACATGGGTTTGGGCTTGGACTTGGGCTTGGGACTCTTCCATCAGAAGAAGATCAGAAGAAGAAGAATGGACGAAGAAGATCGGCAGATGAAGAATGGAAGAAGAAGATCGCAAGAAAAAGAATGGAAGAAGAAGATCGGAAGAATAAGAATGGAAGAAGAAGAATGGAAGAAGAACACGGGAAGAAGAAGAAGGGAAGAAGAAGATCGGAAGGAAGAATCAGAAGAAGAAGAATGGAAGAAGAAGAATGGAAGAAGAAGATCGGAAGAAGAAGAATTGAAGAAGAAGATCGGAAGAAGAAGAATGGAAGAAGAAGATAGGAAGAAGAAGATCGGAAGAAGAAGAATGGAAGAAGAAGATCGGAAGAAGAAGAATGGAAGAAGAAGAATGGAAGAAGAAGAATGGAAGAAGAAGATCGGAAGAAGAAGAATGGAAGAAGAAGATCGGAAGAAGAAGAATGGAAGAATAAGATCGGAAGAAGAAGAATGGTAGAAGAAGATCGGAGGAAGAAGAATGGAAGAAGAAGATCAGAAGAAGAAGAATGGAAAAAGAAGAATGGAACAAGAAGAATGGAAGAAGAAGATCAGAAGAAGAAGAATGGAAAAAGAAGAATGGAAGAAGAAGAATGGAAGAAGAAGATCGAAAGAAGAGAATGGAAGAAGAAGATCGGAAGAAGAAGAATGGAAGAAGAAGATCGGAAGAAGAAAAATGGAAGAAGAAGAATTGGAAGAAGAAGATTGGAAGAAGAAGAACGGAAGAAGAAGATGGAAAGAAGAAGAATGGAAGAAGAAGATCGGAAGAAGAAGAATGGAAGAAGAAGAATTGGAAGAAGAAGATCGAAAGAAGAAGATCGGAAGAAGAAGAATGGAAGAAGAAGATCGGAGGAAGAAGATCGGAAGAAGAAGAATGGAAGAAGAAGAATTGGAAGAAGAAGATCGGAAGAAGAAGAACGTAAGAAGAAGAATGGAAGAAGAAGATCAGAAGAAGAAGAATGGCAGAAGAAGATCGTAAGAAGAAGAATGGAAGAAGAAGATCGAAAGAAGAAAAATGGAAGAAGAAGAATTGGAAGAAGAAGATTGGAAGAAGAAGAACAGAAGAAGAAGAATTGGAAGAAGAAGAATGGAAGAAGAAGATCGGAAGATGAAGAATGGTAGAAGAAGATCGGAAGAAGAAGAATGGCAGAAGAAGATCGGAAGAAGAAGAATGGAAAAAGAAGATCGGAAGAAGAAGAATGGAAGAAGGAGATCGAAAGAAGAAGAATGGAAGAAGAACAAAGGAAGAAGAAGATCGGAAGAAGAAGAATGGTAGAACAAGATCGGAAGAAGAAGAATGGAAGAAGAAGATCGAAAGAAGAAGAATGGAAGAAGAAGATCGGAAAAAGAAGAATGGAAGAAGAAGATCGGAAGAAGAAGAATGGAAGAAGAAGATCGGAAGAAGAAGAATGGCAGAAGAAGATCGGAAGAAGAAGAATGGAAGAAGAAGATCGGAAGAAGAAGAATGGAAGAAGAAGAATGGGAAGAAGAAGAATGGAAGAAGAAGAACAGAAGAAGAAGATCGGAAGAAGAAGAATGGAAGAAGAACATCAGAAGAAGAAGAATGGAAGAAGAAGATCGGAAGAAGAAGAATGGAAGAAGAAGAATTGGAAGAAGAAGATCGGATGAAGAAGAATGGAAGAAGAAGAATTGGAAGAAGAAGAATGGAAGAAGAAGAATGGAAGAAGAAGATCGGAAGAAGAAGAATGGAAGAAGAAGATAGGAAGAAGAAGAATGGAAGAAGAAGATCGGAAGAAGAAGAATGGAAGAAGAAGATCGGAAGAAGAAGAATGGAAGAAGAAGAAGGGAAGAAGAAGATCGGAAGAAGAAGAATGGAACAAGAAGATCAGAAGAAGAAGAATGGAAGAAGAAGATCGGAAGAAGAAGAATGGAAGAAGAAGATCGGAAGAAGAAGAATTGGAAGAAGAAGAATGGAAGAAGAATATCGGAAGAACAAGAATGGAAGAAGAAGATGGGAGGAAGAAGATAGGAAGAAGAAGAGAATTGAAGAAGAAGATCAGAAGAAGAAGAATGGAAGAAGAAGATCGGAAGAAGAAGAATGGAAGAAGAAGATCGGAAGAAGAAGAGTTGGAAGAAGAAGAATGGAAGAAGAATATTGAAAGAAGAAGAATGGCAGAAGAAGATCGGAAGAAGAAGAATGGAAGAAGAAGATTGGAAGAAGAAGATCGGAAGAAGAAGAATGGATGAAGAAGAACGGAAGAAGAAGATCAGAAGAAGAAGAATGGATGAGGAAGATCGGAAGAAGAAGAATGGAAGAAGATCGGAAGAAGAAGAATGGATGAAGCAGATCGGAAGAAGAAGAATGGAAGAAGAAGATCGGAAGAAGAAGAATGGAAGAAGAAGAATGGAAGAAGAAGACTGGAAGAAGAAGAATGGAAGAAGAAGATCGGAAGAAGAAGAATGGAAGAAGAAGATAGGAAGAAGAAGAATGGAAGAAGAAGAATGGAAGAAGAAGATCGGAAGAAGAAGAATGGAAGAAGAAGATCGGAAGAAGAAGAATGGAAGAAGAAGATCGGAAGAAGAAGAATGGAAGAAGAAGATCGGAGGAAGAAGAATGGAAGAAGAAGATCCGAAGAAGAAGAATGGAAGAAGAAGATAAGACGAAGAAGAATGGAAGAAGAAGATCGGAAGAAGAAGAATGGAAGAAGAAGATTGGAGGAAGAAGATTGGAAGAAGAAGAATGGAAGAAGAAGAATGGAAGAAACAGATCGGAAGAAGAAGAATGGAAGAAGAAGATCGGAAGAAGAAGAATGGAAGAAGAAGATCGGAAGAAGAAGAGTGGATGAAGAAGAATGGGAAGAAGAAGAATGGAAGAAGAAGAATGGAAGAACAAGATCGGAAAAAGAAGAATTGAAGAAGAAGATCGGAAGAGGAAGAATGGAAGAAGAAGATCGGACGAAGAAGAACGGATGAAGAAGAATCGGAAGATGAAGAATGGAAGACGAAGAATGGAAAAACAAGATCGGAAGAGGAAGAATGGAAGAACAAGATCGGAAGAAGTAGAATGGATCGAGAAGAATGGGAAGAAGAAGAATGGAAGAAGAAGAATGGAAGAACAAGATCGGAAGAAGAAGAATTGAAGAAGAAGATCGGAAGAAGAAGAATGGAAGAAGAAGAATGGAAGAAGAAGAATGGAAGAAGAAGATCGGATGATGAAGAATGGCAGAAGAAGATCGGAACAAGAAGAATGGCAGAAGAAGATCGGAACAAGAAGAGTGGAAAAACAAGAATGGAAGAAGAAGAATGGAAGAAGGAGATCGGAAGAAGAAGAATATGAAGAAGAAAAAAGGAAGAACAAGATCGGAAGAAGAAGAATGGCAGAACAAGATCGGAAGAAGAAGAATGGAAGAAGAAGATCGGAAGAAGAAGAATGGAAGAAGAAGATCGGAAGAAGAAGAATGGAAGAAGAAGATCGGAAGAAGAAGAATGGAAGAAGAAGATCGGAAGAAGAAGCATGGAAGAAGAAGATCGGAAGAAGAAGAATGGAAGAAGAAGATCGGAAGAAGAAGAATGGAAGAAGAAGAATGGGAAGAAGAAGAATGGAAGAAGAAGAACGAAGAAGAAGATCGGAAGAAGAAGAATGGAAGCAGAACATCAGAAGAAGAAGAATGGAAGAAGAATATCGGAACAAGAAGAATGGAAGAAGAAGATTGGAAGAAGATGATCGGAAGAAGAAGAATGGAAGAAGAAGATTGGAAGAAGAAGAATGGAAGAAGAAGAATGGAAGAAGAAGATCGGAAGAAGAAGAATGGAAGAAGAAGATCGGAAGAAGAAGAATGGAAGAAGAAGATCGGAAGAAGAAGAATGGAAGAAGAAGATCGGAAGAATAAGAATGGAAGAAGAAGATCGGAAGAACAAGAATGGAAGAAGAACATGGGAAGAAGAAGATAGGAAGAAGAAGAAGAATTGAAGAAGAAGATCGGAAGAAGAAGAATGGAAGAAGAAGATTGGAAGAAGAAGAGTTGGAAGAAGAAGAATGGAAGAAGAATATTGAAAGAAGAAGAATGGAAGAAGAAGATCGAAGAAGAAGAATGGAAGAAGAAGAATGGAAGAAGAAGATCGGAAGAAGAAGAATGGAAGAAGAAGATCAGAAGAAGACGAATGGATGAAGAAGATCGGAAGAAGAAGAATGGAAGAAGAAGATCGGAAGAAGAAGAATGGATGAAGCAGATCGGAAGAAGAAGAATGGAAGAAAAAGATCAGAAGAAGAAAATGGAAGAAGAAGAATGGAAGAAGAAGATCGCAAGAAGAAGAACGGATAAAGAAGAATCGGAAGAAGAACAATGGAAGAGGAAGAATGGAAGAACAAGATCGGAAGAGGAAGAATGGAAGAACAAGACCGGAAGAGGAAGAATGGAAGAAGAAGATCGGAAGAGGAAGAATGGAAGAAGAAGATCGGAAGAAGAAGAATGGAAGAACAAGATGGGAAGAAGAAGAATGGAAGACGAAGATCGGAAGAAGAAGAATGGAAGAAGAAGTATGGAAGAAGAAGATCAGAAGAAGAAGAATGGAAGAAGAAAAATAGGAAGAAGAACATTGGAAGAAGAAGAATGGAAGAAGAAGATCGCAAGAAGAAGAATGGAAGAAGAAGATCGGAAGAAGAAGAATGGGAAGAAGAGGAATGGAAGAAGAAGAATGGAAAAAGAAGAATGGAAGAAGAAGATCGGAAGAAGAAGAATGGAAGAAGAAGACCGGAAGAAAAAGAATGGCAGAAGAATATCGGAAGAAGAGAATGGAGAAGAAGAATGGAAGAGGAAGAATGGAAGAAGGAGATCGGAAGAAGAAGAATGACAGAAGATGATCGGAAGAAGAAGAATGGAGGAAGAAGATCGGAAGAAGAACAATGGAAGAAGAAGAACGGAAGAAGTAGATCAGACGATGAAGAATGGAAGGAGAAGATCGGAAGAAGAAGAAAAATGGTAGAAGAAGATTGGACGAAGAAGATTTGAACAAGAAGAATGGAAGAACAAAGGAAGAGCAAGATCGGAAGAAGAAGAATTGAAGAAGAAGAAGGGAAGAAGAAGATCGGAAGAAGAAGAATGCAAGAACAAGATCGGAAGAAGAAGAGTGGGTGAAGAAGAATGGGAAGAAGAAGAATGGAAGAAGAAGAATGGAAGAACAAGATCGGAAAAAGAAGAATTGAAGAAGAAGATCGGAAGAGGCAGAATGGCAGAAGAAGATCGGACGAAGAAGAACGGATGAAGAAGAATCAGAAGATGAAGAATGGAAGACGAAGAATGGAAAAACAAGATCAGAAGAGGAAGAATGGAAGAACAAGATCGGAAGAAGTA
>JAAFYQ010000285.1:0-17220 GCA_013389735.1 Phaseolus lunatus
AGAAGAAGAATGGAAGAAGATGATCGGAAGAAGAAGATGGAAGAAGAAGATCGGAATAAGAGGAATGGAAGAAGAAGATCGGAAGAAGAAGAATGGAAGAAGAAGAAAGGAAGAAGAAGAAGATCGAAAGAACAAGAATGGAAGAAGAAGAATGGAAGAAGAAGATCGGAAGAAGAAGAATGGAAGAAGAAGATTGATCCTGCCGCTTGACTCGAACGTGGAGGACTACCTCGTCACTCCTTCGTCTAGCCCTCTGTTCTGCAGGAACACTCCAAGAACCACCGCCGGAACTCCAAACGCTGCCTGCAAAACACACAGACGGCGCCTCTAGCGGCCGTTGTAGCTCCGACGCTCAAGTCAGGCAACAGGAACACCAAAACTATATCTGAATCTCTCTGTGAGACCCGTGTATGACTGAAACTCTTAGATGTATTGATGGAAGAGGCCTAAGCTCAGGCCCAACAACTAGGTCCATGGCAAAGAGGATTCAAGAAGAGTGGGACTCTGCTACTGATGGCAGAGAAACTTTTCTCTACATATTCAAAGACCCTTCAGAGGACTACAAGGAGTAAAGCCCAAGCCATGGGAGCTGAGCATAAATTAATTTTAGTTTATTTATAATTTCAGTAGAGTAGGGTTCATTTAGCACAATCGGGGGTGTATTTAACAATTTAGCTTGTACCTAGGCCTTTTAGGGTAGGAATGTAGCCCTACCTTCTAGAAGCATGCTAAGGGGCTGCATTGACCTTTAGTCAACACCCTAGCAGCCCCCTCTTTTATGTATTCCCCATCCTACCCTTGTTCCTTACTCTCCAAGGCACCATCTCCTATAAATAGGGTGCTTTGGCTCATGTTTTTTTAAGATCAATTTATATGAGTAAATGCTGCCAAAATTATGCTAGCTTCTACTCTTTGTCTAGTCTCTCTAGGTTAGACACTTTGATCTTCATCTTCACCTTCCTCCAAGTGATTTGGCCTAACCTATCACTCTCCATACCTTTCATGCACCTACAAGGAACCCATAGCTCTATATGAGTCATCCTTGACCCATATCATCCATAGCTTCCACCACCTTTTTACCTCATATTTTAAGAAGAACAAATGGTCATGAAGAACAACCCATCATGTATGAGCTATGAGAATCTGAAAAAACCTCCCCTAATTCGTTAAGAGTTTCGCTTATATACCTGAGTCTTTCTCTCTCCTGACGGTTATTCCTCCTGACACGTGGATAACATCTGGTCGTACACGTGTCATCATCTGGAGTGTCTGCAGCTGAAACGTTACTTCCACTGTGCCCCTGCGACTAAGTTATCCACACAGGGAGTAGCTTAGTACACAGTTTACTCTGGGCGCAACCTTAACATGGCGAGCTGGTTAACCCTGGGCATTGCAGCTCACACTACACATGGTGGCAGATATGCCACTTATCCTCTGTACTTAGACCATACAACAAGTGCATGCCAAGTCTTCTCAAACACCCGGCGATGTGCTCTTTCGGCGACTTGTTGACCACCTGATCTCCCAACCTTAACGCACGGCGATCATGTGCAATCTGGGCGATTACTGATCCTTACCGGCAATGACCGACTACTCATCCTCAAGGCGATAGGCGATTACTCACCTCAAGGCTATAGGCGATTACTCATCATCACAGGCGAGAGGCGATTACCATTCTGAGTGATCGCCTCCCTGATTCACCTGCTATCCTCTACCACGTGTTACCCTGTGAATGGTCCACGTGGTCAACTGCTGCTGATGTCATCGACTACCGATGACCGACCGGAACACAAGCCCCCCAGTCTCGAGCTGTGAACTTGTTCTCAGCGAAGAGACTAAGAAATCGTCTTCTGGCGGTCTACAGGAGCGCACACTCTGGTACTAACACTGTTTCATTCCTTCGTCTTCGCCTTCAAACATTCAAAGCATCTCTCTGGATCATCTAGAGATTCACCTTCTCTGTTTTCTTCTTCTCAAACGCGCTGGAGTTCGTTGCGTTTCTTCTCTTTAACTCTCTGCATGTGACTAACTGTGAACTAGCTTAGGCTTTAGCGCGATCTACCTGCAACCCCTCAAACTTGGCCTCTGACTTGATCGCGGCTAACTGTTGCCTTAGCATTGCCTTCAACATAACTTTGTGCTGGATGACTGACTTAACGGGCCTAAACGCTTCGGCTTCACGCAGCAGAACTTGCTTCTACCACCGACCACCGACTAGCATGTTAGCGCACCACCGATCAGTCATCGTGCTTCTGGCTTCGCTGCACTTCTTTGCCACACCAGCGCTGAGTGCGTAGAGGGTCTGAACACCAACTATGACGCCTGTGTTTTGGGGAAGAAAAGTGCTTCTCGATGACCCCTCTTGTCCCAACCTTGCTGTAAGAAGTCGTGGGTGAGGTCTTGCTTCTCTCACCTCAGCGTCGCTGTAAAAAGCAGAGGGAAGGGACTTGGCTCTCTTGCCTCAACCTTGCTGTAAAAAGCAAAGGGAAGAGGACTTTTCCTCATGCCTCAGCCTCGCTGTACAAAGTCGAGGTGAGGACTTTGTTCTCTCGCCTCAACCTTGCTGTAAGAAGCAAAGGGAGAGGACTTTCTCTCTTGCCTCAGCCTCGCTGTACAAAGTCGAGGTGAGGACTTTCACTCGCCTGCACCTCGCTGTACAAAGTCGAGGGAGGACTTTCTTCTTTCTCGCCTGCACTCGCTCAAAGGCAAGGAGGTCTTCCTGTTGCCTACACTTTCTCAAAGGCAAGGAGGACTTCCTCTGTTCTCGCCTGCACTTGCTCAAGGGCAAGGAGGACTTCCTCTGTTCTCGCCTGCACTTGCTCAAGGGCAAGGAGGACTTCCTCTGGTGCCTGCACTTGCTCAAGGCAAGGAGGACTTCCTCTGGTGCCTGCACTTGCTCAAAGGCAAGGAGGTCTTCCTCTGGTGCCTGCACTTGCTCAAAGGCAAGGAGGACTTCCTCTGGTGCCTGCACTTGCTCAAGGGCAAGGAGGACTTTCTCTGTTCTCGCCTGCACTTGCTCAAAGGCAAGGAGGTCTTCCTCTGGTGCCTGCACTTGCTCAAAGGCAAGGAGGACTTCCTCTGGTGCCTGCACTTGCTCAAGGGCAAGGAGGACTTTCCTCTGTTCTCGCCTGCACTTGCTCAAAGGCAAGGAGGACTTCCTCTGTTCTCGCCTGCACTTGCTCAAGGGCAAGGAGGACTTCCTCTGGTGCCTGCACTTGCTCAAAGGCAAGGAGGACTTCCTCTGTGCCTGCACTTGCTCAAAGGAAGGAGGACTTCCTCTGGTGCCTGCACTTGCTCAAGGGAAGGAGGACTTCCTCTGTTCTCGCCTGCACTTGCTCAAAGGCAAGGAGGACTTCCTCTGTTCTCGCCTGCACTTGCTCAAGGGCAAGGAGGACTTCCTCTGGTGCCTGCACTTGCTCAAAGGCAAGGAGGACTTCCTCTGGTGCCTGCACTTGCTCAAAGGCAAGGAGGACTTCCTCTTGCCTCATCCTTGCTGTATAAAGCAGAGGAAGAGGACTTTCTCTTGCCTCAACCTTGCTGTATAAAGCAGAGGAAGAGGACTTTCTCTGTTGCCCAACCTTGCTGTAAAAAGCAAAGGAAGAGGACTTTCTCTCGCCTCAACCTTGCTGTATAAAGCAGAGGTGAGGACTTTCTCTGTTGCCTCAACCTTGCTGTAAAAAGCAAAGGAAGAGGACTTTCTCTCACCTCAACCTTGCTGTATAAAGCAGAGGTGAGGACTTTCTCGTGGGTGCACTGTAAGGACCTGTAAAATTGAATTGGAATAAAAAGAGTTATATTTTAAATGAATTCTATGTATGTTTTATTTAAAATAAAAAGGAAGGAAAGTGTAGTTTGGAAGACTATGAGATCGCCTACTAGTACATGATTGCCGGTCGCCTGCTACACATGAGCGCCAAGGCGCGAGAGGCATGCGGGCATCGCCAGGGCGCGAGGCATGTGGACGTGGCCAGGGCGCGAGAGACATGCGGGCATCGCCAGGGCGCGAGGCATGTGGACGTGGCCAGGGCGCGAGAGGTATGCAGGCATCGCCAGGGCGCAAGGCATGTGGACGTGGCCAGGGCGCGAGAGTTATGCGGGCGTCGCCAGGGATAGACATCGGTCGTCTCCCAGAGAGAGACATCGGTCGTCTTTCAGGACGAGACATCGGTCGTTCGCTAGGATGAGTCAGCGGTGGAAAGTTGTCGCGCGATGGCGAGCTTCACACAGATAAAGTGGGACCCAGACTCCCAGCATGAAACGTCCTGCACGCGCGCCACGTAGACAAAAGGGTGGTTCAGAGTGGTGACATCAGAATGTTGGCATGCACAGGAGACACTCGCGGTCGTACTGTTCAGAGCAATGGTTGGCATGCACCAAAGACAACAGTGGTCGTACTGTTCAGAGCAGTGGCTGGCATGCACAAGAGACAACCTTGGTCGTACTGTTCAGTGAAAACGTACACTCAGGCCTTCCTGCAGAAGGGGTGGCAGCAGCAGCATACGTGGACTTGTAGGCTTGGATTCAAAAGCCACTGCGGGAAGGCAAAGAGCGTTACAGACTCAAAGTGTTAGAGTGAGTGCAAACTTCCTCCCTCCCTTCTTCTCTCCTTTGCGTTGTGACTCAGGCAACCTCAAGCATCAGTGCGACAAGCGACGTTTGCCCTTAGAGCACCTAAGAGGTTCTCTGCAAGTTCTACAAACCAGGCACTGAAAACAGAGCTAAGGCATCCTTTAAGCTCGGTGGATTTTTGGAGCTCTTGGTGTTTGCGCAAGTCCAGGTAAGGGAAGCTAGCCTTCATTTTCAATACAAGCCATAGATTAGCTGTTTCTGAAGTAAGGGCGACGTGGTCGCCAGTTTCCTGTTTCTTTTCGCAATGCTCTGTTCTATGTGGTTGGGCAACGTGGTCGCCGGTTTTAAATACGGATTTCGAACTCCTGTTTTTTGTTTTTGATGTTGTTGAAGCTGTTGAGATTTAAATGTGAAATACATGTGATATTCGGGAATATGAACCTTTGAAATGACTGTTGCTGTGGTTGGAATCATCTTTTGAGTGGTATGATGTGTGGAATGTCGTGAATGTGGATCAAGACATAGTATTTTCAGGAAAGGAAATACCGTGTCGAGATTTGGTGTGAAGTGTATTGATCTGTAAGTATCCTGTGAATGAGGCGATCCTGACTCTGCTGAGGTAATGGAATCATATAGAGGAAGTTACTCAGTTGGTGAGAGTCGAGGAGGTTCATATGAATGGGTGAGTCGTGTGTGAAAAAGAACGAGCTCGGCCTGTCATATGGATTAACCCTGTCATACTGTGAGAGTGATGAATTGAGATCGAGTTTGTGTTGATGCGCATGGCTGTGGAAACATTGCAGCAAATTAAGTATGACAGGTGCATGTCTCTGGATACTAGGTTCAACGCACGAGTCTTCCGGAAGTGGTGTCAAGTGTCTTGTGTGATGAGTCAGTGAAGTCTGACGTGAGAAATGAGAAACTTTGAATTGATAGACACTTGATATATGTTGTGATTTTAATGACCTTCGAGGAATCGTGCAATATGTGTTTAGTTGATGGTTTACGTGGGTATCTTGAATTTGTTTTACCTTGATTTTAAAGTTCATATCTAACTCTTTTTAAATGTCTAGCTTACCTTGTGTTTCTTTTGTGTTGTGTTTGGCCTTTTCTTAAACCTGTAATGATCGTGTATAATTTACACGGGAGCAGATGATGTTGCAGGAAGTAGAGCTCCTTAGTGAATTGTCGCTGGAAGGAGATCACCTGTTTTCTATATCTGTTGGGCGATCACCCCTTTTGCTGCTTTCTGATAGGAGATCGCCCTTCTAATAGGAGATCGCCCTTCTGTCAGGAGATCGCCTATCTTTCTATTGTATTGTATTTTGTTTATGTTTTCATGGAAAAGTGACTGAATTTGTATTAAACTCCCTGTGAGGAGAAACTTATTTATATATATAATTTTGTTCACTTCAATCTATTTATTTCCTTTATTTTCATTTTATATTTATTCCAAAGTAATTTGGCGGGATGTTACATTAATGGTATCAGAGCAGTTCGTCCTTAGGATGACCTGAGGGCTGTGGATCCATTGTGTTTCTTCTGCTCATGAAATTTATTTGAGTTTAAAATAACAACTATAGTGAAAGGTTTTCAAACGTTTTTGTATTGAAATTTTGTGTGTGCTTTGGTGAAATATGCTCTAATTGAAAATTTTAGTTTTAAGAATGAGAAGATCTTGATAAAGTAGTGAGGGTGCACACTCATAACTGGATCGAGATGATTCTCAATCTTAATTCCAAAGGTTTGATGTTTAGCATACCTTGAATGGTGTGTGTGATTTACTTCATTTTATTGAGTGTTTTCATATTGATTGAAAGTGGTTGTTTGGATTGATGAATTGTATACCAGTAACTGTTCTGGTGTTTTGCTTAAGTTTATAAGCACTATGATTCTGTTGATGAGCTCAAATTCTTAATGACTTTGAGATGCTGACCTTTGTAAGGTCAAGATGTTACCTCCTGAATGAATTGATTTCTTATCGATCTCATTCTTGTAGTTGTAGGGAATATAGAAACCTGTAGTTTCAAATCTGAAACGAAGAGAGATGGCACGTAGACCTTCTACCCCTCCCCAACCTTCTTCGGAGATGAGCCAGATTGCTAAGGCTATCGAGATGATGGCAACTGCCATCCAACAACAGAATGCAGCGATGGCTCAGAACCATCAAGCTACAATGCACCACTGGGAAACTGCTCGGTCGGCTGAAACAAATTCTCATGCCAGTCAGCCTCAAGAACGGATGGGACTGACTGAGTTCATGAGGCACAACCCACCCAAGTTTAGTGGGAATGCTACCCCTGATCAGGCAGATCAAGGGGTCAGAGAGTTGGAGAAAATCTTTAGGGCGACCTCCTGCCCTGAAGAGAAGAAGTTGGTGTTCGCCACCTTTTTGCTATCTGGGAAGCTGAGTTCTGGTGGATGGGAGCTCAGCAGATGATGGAGGCCCGAGAGATGTGTTGGACTGGGAAAGCTTCAGGGTGAGGTTCCTGGAGAAATACTTCCCAGACAGCGCAAGATTTGCGAGGGAAGCTGAGTTCCTAAGGTTGGAGCAGGGGGATATGTCTGTGAACGCCTATGCTGCTCGGTTTGAGTATCTCGCCCGATTCTACACCCAGGCGACCTCTGAGGCTTGGAGGTGTAGGAAGTTTGAAGAGGGACTGAAGCATGGGCTGATGAAGAGGACCATAGCCCCGATGTGCATCAGGGAATTTCACGCCTTGGTAGAGAAGGCGAAGATGGTTGAGACCCTGGAAAAGGGTGATTCTCGGGTGATCAGGTCACACCCAGGGAGTTCTTCCAGTGGGAAGGCTAGGGTGCAGCACCCACAAAGCAAGCCTTATGCGAGACCTCCACCACGTCGGGCGGGAGCAGCGTCCCCCCCAGCTTCAGCAGCAACAACCTTGGAAACCCAGATGCTTCACGTGCCAAAAGATGGGGCACATTTCTAGAGATTGCCCAAGCAGGAATGGGGCGACTCAACCCAGTGGCTCTCAGCAGTTGAGGAACGAAGGCAGCAGACCTCAGGCAACAGGGAGAGTGTTTGCCATGTCAGGAGCAGAAGCGTCTCAGACAGGTAACCTCGTGCAAGGTGTTTGTTTTATAGCTGGTAGAGGTGTAAAAGCCTTGTTTGATTCTGGAGCGACACACTCCTTTGTGTCAAGCCTGTGTGTAGCCGAGTTGGGCCTTCTAGTGAAGGAGTTACCTTTCGAACTGTTGGTCTCTACACCTGCGTCAGGACAGGTGTTGACCTCTACAGTTTGCCCTGAATGTCCAGTGATAGTAGAGGGACGCAGATTCAAAGTGAACTTGATCTGCCTACCTCTTCAGGACCTGGATATTATCCTGGGAATGGATTGGCTAGCTGCCAATCACGTTCTCATAGACTGCGGTAGTCAGAAGATAGCGTTTCCAGACCTCCAAGAGCCAGATGTGATATCAGCTCAGCACGGGTTGTCGGAGTTGGAAAGAGGGGCGAGGTGCTTCGTGATGCTAGCTCGGTTGGAAGTGAAGAATGAAGGGGACGTAAGTAGAATGCATGTGGTGAAAGAATTCATGGATGTATTTCCAGAAGAAGTACCTGGGTTACCCCCTAAGAGGGAAGTGGAATTCTCCATTGATTTAGTGCCTGGAGCTGGACCAGTGTCAATGGCACCTTACAGGATGGCACCAGCCGAGTTGGTGGAATTAAAGAACAAGTGGAAGAATTGTTGGAGAAACAATTCATCAGACCCAGTGTATCTCCATGGGGGGCTCCAGTGCTCCTAGTTAAGAAGAAGGATGGAGGGTCTCGGCTGTGTATAGATTACAGGCAGTTGAACAAGTTGACCATCAAGAACAAGTACCCCCTACCTAGGATTGATGATTTGATGGATCAAATACATGGGGCCTCGGTGTTCTCAAAGATTGATCTGAGATCGGGTACCACCAAATTTTGGTTAAAGCTGAAGATGTGCAAAAGACAGCTTTTAGGTCTCGGTATGGGCACTATGAGTATGTGGTGATGCCGTTTGGAGTCACAAATGCTCCAGCTCTGTTCATGGACTACATGAATAGGTTTTTCGCCCTTTCTTGGATAAGTTGTGGTAGTCTTCATAGACGACATACTCATTTACTCAAGGACCGAGGAAGAACATGAAGAACATCTGAGGACAGTATTGGAGATTCTGAGGGAGAAGCAGCTCTATGCCAAGTTCTCTAAGTGTGAGTTCTGGCTGAGGGAAGTCAACTTCTTAGGACATGTGATATCTGCCCAGGGGATCTCGGTGGATCCAGCCAAAGTGGAGGCAGTGCTTCAATGGGAACGTCCTAAGACAGTTACTGAAATAAGGAGTTTTGTGGGCCTAGTTGGCTATTATCGGCGGTTTATTGAAGATTTTTCCAAGGTAGTGGCTCCTTTAACACAACTGACCCGCAAGGATCAACCTTTTGCTTGGACCGACCGATATGAGCAGAGCTTCAAGGAACTAAAGGAAAGGTTGACTAGTGCTCCAGTGCTGGTGATCCCAGAGGTAGGAAGACCTTTTGAGGTCTACTGTGATGCTTCACATCAGGGTTTGGGATGTGTTTTGATGCAAGAGAAAAGAGTGGTTGCATATGCTTCAAGGCAACTCAAGGTCCATGAGAGGAACTACCCTACGCATGATTTAGAGTTGGCGGCTGTGGTGTTTGCCTTGAAGATCTGGAGCACTATTTATATGGAGCTCGGTTCTAGGTGTTCAGTGACCATAAGAGCCTGAAATACCTGTTCGATCAGAAGGAACTAAACATGAGACAAAGAAGGTGGATGGAATTTCTAAAGGACTACGATTTTCAACTCATGTATCATCCAGGGAAGGCCAATGTAGTGGCAGATGCCTTGAGTAGAAAATCAGTACAAGTAGCCACCATGATGATGGAAAGAGCAGAAACTGATCGAGCAATTCAGAGACTTAAACCTTGGGGTAGAATTTCATGTAAATTACATTAGTTGTAGTAAGCTGGCTATAACTAATGACTTCCTTGGAATGATAAAGGACAAGCAGTTGGAGGACCCTTGTCTGAAGCGTACTGTAGAGTCACTAGGGACCGACCAGGCTAAAGGCTTTGTGATGGGCAATGATGGGATCTTGAGATTTGAGGGCAGGATTTGCATACCTGCAAATGAAGAGTTGAAGAAGATGGTCCTAGAGGAAGGTCACAAGAGTCGCCTTAGCCTACATCCAGGCATGAACAAGATGTACCATGACTTGAAGGAGTCATTTTGGTGGTCAGGCATGAATGAAGAGAGACATCGCCCAGTATGTTACTACCTGTTTGACGTGTCAGAAGGCAAAGGTAGAACATCAAAGGCCTGGCGGGT
Source organism: Phaseolus lunatus (assembly GCA_013389735.1). Lineage (NCBI taxonomy): Eukaryota > Viridiplantae > Streptophyta > Magnoliopsida > Fabales > Fabaceae > Phaseolus > Phaseolus lunatus. The sequence continues at coordinate 9,911 of JAAFYQ010000285.1, forward strand.
TGTTACAGCCATTGGATATCCCTGAGTGGAAATGGGACAGCATTGCCATGGATTTTGTCACCCATTTACCCAGATCGGTAAAGGGCCATGATGCAATCTGGGTCATCACTGATCGGCTGACGAAGAGTGCTCACTTTCTCCCAGTGAACATGAGGATGCCTATGACCAAGTTGGCACAATTGTACATCAAAGAAATAGTGAGGTTGCATGGAGTGCCCTCCAGCATTGTTTCGGATAGGGATCCCAGGTTCACTTCACGGTTTTGGCAAACCTTACAAGATTGCTTGGGAACTAAGTTGAGGATGAGCTCTGCATATCATCCCCAAACAGATGGTCAGTCAGAGAGAACGATCCAGTCCTTGGAAGATCTGCTGAGGACGTGTGTCTTGGATCAATTGGGGAATTGGGACGAGGTGTTGCCACTGGTGGAGTTTACCTATAATAATAGTTATCACGCTAGTATTGGGATGGCACCATATGAAGCCCTGTATGGGAGGAAATGCAGAACTCCCTTATGTTGGTACCAGGAGGGCGAAGCAGTCTTGGTTGGGCCAGAGTTGATTCAGCAGACGACCGAGAAGGTGCAACAGATACAAAGCAGAATGAAGGCTTCTCAAAGTAAGCAGAAGTCATATGCAGACCAGAGGAGAAAGCCTTTGGAGTTTGCTGCTGGAGACCATGTGTTCATGAAAGTGACACCAACCAAGGGGTGTAGGACGGGCGATCAGACCAAAGAAGTTGTCCCCTAAGTTCGTGGGACCATATCAGATCTTAAGGAGGATTGGCCCAGTAGCTTATGAGATCGCCCTGCCTCCCCATTTAGTGAATCTGCACAATGTCTTTCACGTATCACAGCTGAGGAAGTACATGGCAGACCCTAGTCATGTGCTGGAAGTAGACGATGTGCAGATCAGGGATGACTTGTCTTTTGAAGCGAAACCAGTCAGGATTGACGATCGTCAAAGTAAACAGCTCAGGCAAGACCATCAACATGGTGAAGGTGGGTGTGGGATGAGCGATCGGGTGATTCAACTTGGGGAGTTAGAAGAACCCATGAGAGAAGCCTATCCATATCTTCTTTTCCTTGTAATTCAATTTTCGAGGACGAAAATTTTTCTTGTTGGGGAGAATGTAAGGACCTGTAAAATTGAATTGGAATAAAAAGAGTTATATTTAAATGAATTCTATGTATGTTTTATTTAAAATAAAAAGGAAGGAAAGTGTAGTTTGGAAGACTATGAGATCGCCTAGTAGTACATGATCGCCGGTCGCCTGCTACACATGAGCGCCAAGGCGCGAGAGGCATGCGGGCATTGCCAGGGCGCGAGGCATGTGGACGTGGCCAAGGCGCGAGAGGCATGCGGGCATCGCCAGGGCGCGAGGCATGTGGACGTGGCCAGGGCGCGAGAGGCATGCGGGCATCGCCAGGGCGCGAGGCATGTGGACGTGGCCAGGGCGCGCGAGAGTTATGCGGGCGTCGCCAGGGATAGACATCGGTCGTCTCCCAGAGAGAGACATCGGTCGTCTTTCAGGACGAGACATGGTCGTTCGCTAGGATGAGTCAGCGGTGGAAAGTTGTCGCGCGATGGCGAGCTTCACACAGATAAAGTGGGACCCAGACTCCCAGCATGAAACGTCCTGCACGCGCGCCACGTAGACAAAAGGGTGGTTCAGAGTGGTGACATCAGAATGTTGGCATGCGCAGGAGACACTCGCGGTCGTACTGTTCAGAGCAGAGTGGTTGGCATGCACCAGAGACAACAGTGGTCGTACTGTTCAGAGCAGTGGCTGGCATGCACAAGAGACAACCTTGGTCGTACTGTTCAGTGAAAACGTACACTCAGGCCTTCCTGCAGAAGGGGTGGCAGCAGCAGCAGCATACGTGGACTTGTAGGCTTGGATTCAAAAGCCACTGCGGGAAGGCAAAGAGCGTTACAGACTCAAAAGTGTTAGAGTGAGTGCAAACTTCCTCCCTCCCTTCTTCTCTCCTTTGCGTTGTGACTCAGGCAACCTCAAGCATCAGTGCGACAAGCGACGTTTGCCCTTAGAGCACCTAAGAGGTTCTCTGCAAGTTCTACAAACCAGGCACTGAAAACAGAGCTAAGGCATCCTTTAAGCTCGGTGGATTTTTGGAGCTCTTGGTGTTTGCGCAAGTCCAGGTAAGGGAAGCTAGCCTTCATTTTCAATACAAGCCATAGATTAGCTGTTTCTGAAGTAAGGGCGACGTGGTCGCCAGTTTCCTGTTTCTTTTCGCAATGCTCTGTTCTATGTGGTTGGGCGACGTGGTCGCCGGTTTTAAATACGGATTTCGAACTCCCCTGTTTTTGATTGTTTGAAGTTGTTTGAGATTTAAATGTGAAATACATGTGATATTCGAGAATATGAACCTTTGAAATGACTGTTGCTGTGGTTGGAATCATTCTTTTGAGTGGTATGATGTGTGGAATGTCGTGAATGTGGATCAAGACATAGTATTTTCAGGAAAGGAAATACTGTGTCGAGATTTGGTTGTGAAGTGTATTGATCTGTAAGTATCCTGTGAATGAGGCGATCCTGACTCTGCTGAGGTAATGGAATCATATAGAGGAAGTTACTCAGTTGGTGAGAGTCGAAGGAGGTTCATATGAATGGGTGAGTCGTGTGAAAAAGAACGAGCTCGGCCTGTCATATGGATTAACCCTGTCATACTGTGAGAGTGATGAATTGAGATCGAATTTGTGTTGATGCGCATGGCTGTGGAAACATTGCAGCAAATTAAGTATGACAGGTGCATGTCTCTGGATACTAGGTTCAACGCACGAGTCTTCCGGAAGTGGTGTCAAGTGTCTTGTGTGATGAGTCAGTGAAGTCTGACGTGAGAAATGAGAGAACTTTGAATTGATAGACACTTGATATATGTTGTGATTTTAATGACCTTCGAGGAATCGTGCAATATGTGTTTAGTTGATGGTTTACGTGGGTATCTTGAATTTGTTTTACCTTGATTTTAAAGTTCATATCTAACTCTTTTTAAATGTCTAGCTTACCCTGTGTTTCTTTTGTGTTGTGTTTGGCCTTTTCTTAAACCTGTAATGATCGTGTATAATTTACACGGGAGCAGATGATGTTGCAGGAAGTAGAGCTCCTTAGTGAATTGTCGCTGGAAGGAGATCGCCTATTTCTCTATCTGTTGGGCGATCACCCCTTTTGCTGCTTTCTGATAGGAGATCGCCTTTATGATAGGAGATCGCCCTTCTAATAGGAGATCGCCCTTCTGTCAGGAGATCGCCTATCTTTCTATTGTATTGTATTTTGTTTACGTTTTCATGGAAAAGTGACTGAATTGTATTACACTCCCTGTGAGGAGAAACTTAATTTTATATATATAATTTTGTTCACTTCAATCTATTTATTTCCTTTATTTTCATTTTATATTTATTCCAAAGTAATTTGGCGGGATGTTACATGCACGCTCCCTGGGGGGCGCCAGGCGTGGCTGTCTAAGCGCACACACTGGGCGCGCCCTACCTGCATTGCCTCATCGCGCGTTCACTGACGTCCTGACCGGCGAGGAGCTCTTCTTCTGGAATCATACGAGGTGCATGCTTAACGCTCTCGCTGGGAACTTGGGTCCCAGCTTAACACGTGTTAGCAAGACCCCGATGACCGTTCACCGACCGAGTACTCACTCTCTACATGCACCGACGGCTGATCGCGGTCTGCATGCACTGATGGCTGATCGCGCTCTACATCCCCGCGCTTATCTAGGGGCTGATCTGCGGGTGGTGGCCACTTGGTAACTCACCACCAATCACCTGGTCTTGCACCTGGGGCAAGGAGAACTTTAAACTGGGAACACTCGCACACTTTATGTACTGAAAATCTTTTATTGGGTGGCATCGTTAAAAAGAGTGCCCCTGATCTGCTCAACTGTTTAATACACTAAGTGTGTGTACAGCGCGATAGCGCATCTACTTTACAACTTAACGAAAGCAGGAAAAGAAGCGTGTAGTGTAGGTCCTGGGAATAGTCGTTACGTCCAGAGTCGCCAGCCGACAAGCTCCATTCTTCAACATCTCAACCACTCTGGATGGGGTCTCCTTTAACCGGCGATGACCGCCCTGGCGATGCACACACGTGGGGCGATCATGCCTTCCGCTTCAGCTCTGGGAGCCCCCCCAGTGTAGCCTCTTCCATCACCTCACCTCCCCAACACAGGGAGTTCATGCTACTGGTCGCCTTCCTGGACCCCGAAGCGCGATCACCTTGTGTCTTCTGTAGGTAATCGGTCAGGAACCCTGTCTCCACCAACTCAGCAAGTGACGCCCAACGCCAGGCAGTTACAGAGTGTATGTCCATAAGCTTGATGGAATTTACACCACTCATCCTTCCTCCCCCCAAGTACCCTATCGGTTTTCTCTGGCACATGGAGTCTTGCTGCCACAACAGGGATGGCGATCAGCTCTACCAAACTTATCATGAAATCATACTGGGGGGTGGTGTTGCTTGCACGCCCCCTGGTCTGGTCCTTCCTTGGTGCATAAGGGCGAGACCTTCTCTGCTCCTTCCTCCCTTCCTTGACCTCATGCACCCGCGCCTGTTGCTGTTGATTCCCCTGACCTCCACGTGGCTTCGACGGTGCAACACTTCCTCTCTTCTCAGAGACCTCGGTCTCTGCTACTATGTGTGCCACCGCACGTCGCCGTATCTCGGTGAAGGTGGCAGGGTGGCTCCTGATGAGCGATTCACTGAAAGGACCAGGGAGGACACCTCTCTTGAACGCATGCACCAGCATGTCCTCGTCCTTGCTGGGCAATCTCCCACCTGCGCCCCAAAGCGATTGAGGTAGCCTCAACGGCTCCTCCTGATACTGGCGCACGTCAAACAGGTCGTAGGACACTACTGGGCAGGTCGTCGGTTAATGATGTACTGTCTCTCCGTGAACAGCTTCGCGAACTGATGGAAGGAAGTGACGTGGCCCTCTGGCAGGCTCACGAACCACTCCATAGCCACTCCGCTCAGCGTGCTCATGAACATCTTGCAGTACACAGCATCTGAACCTCCAGTCAGCATCATCTGAGTGTGGAAGGCTGTCAGGTGTGCTTCTGGATCTTCCGCCCCCGTGAACAACGCTTTCAGTCCCTCAGATTGGGAGGCATCACCGTGTTCATGATTTCGGGGGAGAAAGGCATAGGGAATGCTCTCAGAGGCGACGGTGGCGTCGACGTCCTCTCTTCAGCTGCGCGCTCCCTCTGCGCCTGCAATTCCCTACGTAGCTCTTCATTCATACGGTTCAACTCTTCGTTTCTTCTTTGCGATGCAGTCAGCTCTGCACGCATCCTCTCTTGCTCAACTCTCGATTCCGCGACGCTATCTTGCAGTGCGCGCATCATCTCCACTACCTGCGCCATGGTAACGTTTCCTTCTTCAGCAGATGACGCAAGTGAGGTTTGCCTGGTTCTTCTACTCATCTCTTCTGCACTTCGACGTAACTTCAAGAAACCTCGACGAAATGATTAAGAAGTTCCAAGAAACTTCAAGAAACCTCAAGAAACTTCAATAACTGCGACGTGGATGGGAACCAGATTTACACGGGCCCCACGGTGGGCGCCAAATGATCCATAAATGTTGCTTTCTTTAATTGCTTCATTTTATGCTTTGAGTCTTTATTTTCTGAATCTATAAATGTTGTGTCAAGTCATGTGAATCCATAATTGTCATCAATTCTTAGTAGTCCTTTTTTTTTGGCTTGATGTTTCTGTTTTTGGGTCTCTTTAAGTTGCCTTAATCTGCTGTTATTTTTTTTTTTGATCCTTTGCTACCTTTTTAATTTTAGTTTGAGTTCATAATTGTGTCTTAGTTCTTACACAATTTCCTTCTTACTTCCTTGTGTTAAATTTTGGTATCTTGCTGTTTTCCAGATTTCCCCTGTTTCTCTCTCTGCCTGGCTGTTTTTTTGTTTCAAAAAATTATTTCACTCATAGGAAATTTTGTGATTCTCTGGAAAATGCAAGTTTGAAGTGTTACAAAAAGGACAAAAAAGAATCAGATCAAAAAGGCAACAGAAAAGATATGATAAATCTTACAAAATCAGAGTGCAAACCTTGAGCGCTCCAGCTGGCCTAACTGCACACCAAATTTGCAAAAATTATTAAAAAAAAAATGGTGCATGTGTTTTAGGCGATTCCAAAGCCATTGTTTAGATAAGATCCTGAATTTTTCTTGCATATAAATTTCAGAGACAAATTTTAAAAATACAGCTCAGCATAAATCGGGGAACAAACACGTTTTCTGGCCCACAACAATTTTCAGTGGTGCTGTTTTTTTTTTTTTTTTTTTTTTTTATTTGGTCATCTAATCTAGTGCTTTTCTTTAGGTATTCTTTTGTGTGCCAACTTTTATTGAGTACCTTTAATTGTTTGCTTTAATTTCTTGACTCTCTTTCTAAGTTGTCATATTATAAATCCTTTTGGTGGTACTGTTTTTATTCAATTAAATTTGTTTCTTGCTTTGTGTTCTTGACCTCTTTTTGGGTGCTGGAATTTAATTCTCCTTGGGTGCATATGTGCATGAAACTTGACTTGGTTTAGGTTTAGCTCTTGTGAATAGGTGCTGGAAATTGGAGAATTAAAGCCTCATTTTTTTAAGGAGGAGACAAAGCTAAAGCCGAAACAAGGTTGCTTGAAACAAACCATACAAACACCTAGGAGATCAAAAATTCAAGACAACAAGGAAGTGCACTAACCCAAAAGAGGATCAACAAAGGGAGTCTTCTTTTCCTTTGCAAGCTTGGTTTATTGTTAATTACCTCTTTAATTACGTTTAGACGTGAGTGTGTCTTCAAGGGCTCAAAGTGTCCAAAAGAAGCCTCACTTAGGGCCGAATAGCATAGTAAAATTTTACTTAGTAATTTGTTGCTTGTTTTGTTTGAACTTGTTTCTATTTTTTTGGTAGAAACGTTTTGCATGATTAGTTTAGTTTAATTTTGTGCTAAAACCGACTAGTTTGTTGCATATTTTCTTTTTTTTTTAGCTTACATAGTAGTTTTATTGCTTTTTGATTTCTCAACTTCTTGTGTTTTAAGTGTTTCACTAAGAGAAATTTTTGTGTGAAGGCATTGGAGACTAGTTTTTGGCAAGGAAAAGGCTTGGTACTTAAGTAGTCCTTTGAGACTCACCTCCCTTACCTGGAAAACTACCTTCTTTATCTTCCCTAATCTTCTCAAAGTAAAAAACGCCTAAATACACAAAGGTATAGCCATGTCTTCTTCTTCTAATTCCCAAAGTCTATAGAATGTGAAGTAAAATCTTTGAAAACCCTTTTGAAAGAGG
>JAAFYQ010000286.1:0-84817 GCA_013389735.1 Phaseolus lunatus
AGACCCTTCAGAGGACTACAAGGAGTAAAGCCCAAGCCATGGGAGCTGAGCATAAATTAATTTTAGTTTATTTATAATTTCAGTAGAGTAGGGTTCATTTAGCACAATCGGGGGTGTATTTAACAATTTAGCTTGTACCTAGGCCTTTTAGGGTAGGAAGTAGCCCTACCTTCTAGAAGCATGCTAAGGGCTGCATTGACCTTTAGTCAACACCCTAGCACCCCCCTTTTTATGTATTCCCCATCCTATCCTACCCTTGTTCCTTACTCTCCAAGGCACCATCTCCTATAAATAGGGTGCTTTGGCTCATGTTTTTTTAAGATCAATTTATATGAGTAAATGCTGCCAAAATATGCTAGCTTCTACTCTTTGTCTATCTCTCTAGGTTAGACACTTTGATCTTCATCTTCACCTTCCTCCAAGTGATTTGGCCTAACCTATCACTCTCCATACCTTTCATGCACCTACAAGGAACCCATAGCTCTATATGAGTCATCCTTGACCCATATCATCCATAGCTTCCACCACCTTTTTACCTCATATTTTAAGAAGAACAAATGGTCATGAAGAACACCCCTCATGTATGAGCTATGAAGAATCTGAAAACCTCCCTAATTCCGTTAAGAGTTTCGCTTATATACCTGAGTCTTTCTCTCTCCTGACGGTTATTCCTCCTGACACGTGGATAACATCTGGTCGTACACGTGTCATCATCTGGAGTGTCTGCAGCTGAAACGTTACTTCCACTGTGCCCCTGCGACTAAGTTATCCACACAGGGAGTAGCTTAGTACACAGTTTACTCTGGGCGCAACCTTAACATGGCGAGCTGGTTAACCCTGGGCATTGCAGCTCACACTACACATGGTGGCAGATATGCCACTTATCCTCTGTACTTAGACCATACAACAAGTGCATGCCAAGTCTTCTCAAACACACCCGGCGATGTGCTCTTTCGGCGACTTGTTGACCACCTGATCTCCCAACCTTAACGCACGGCGATCATGTGCAATCTGGGCGATTACTGATCCTTACCGGCAATGACCGACTACTCATCCTCAAGGCGATAGGCGATTACTCACCTCAAGGCTATAGGCGATTACTCATCATCACAGGCGAGAGGCGATTACCATTCTGAGTGATCGCCTCCCTGATTCACCTGCTATCCTCTACCACGTGTTACCCTGTGAATGGTCCACGTGGTCAACTGCTGCTGATGTCATCGACTACCGATGACCGACCGGAACACAAGCCCCCCAGTCTCGAGCTGTGAACTTGTTCTCAGCGAAGAGACTAAGAAATCGTCTTCTGGCGGTCTACAGGAGCGCACACTCTGGTACTAACACTGTTTCATTCCTTCGTCTTCGCCTTCAAACATTCAAAGCATCTCTCTGGATCATCTAGAGATTCACCTTCTCTGTTTTCTTCTTCTCAAACGCGCTGGAGTTCGTTGCGTTTCTTCTCTTTAACTCTCTGCATGTGACTAACTGTGAACTAGCTTAGCTTTAGCGCGATCTACCTGCAACCCCTCAAACTTGGCCTCTGACTTGATCGCGGCTAACTGTTGCCTTAGCATTGCCTTCAACATAACTTTGTGCTGGATGACTGACTTAACGGGCCTAAACGCTTCGGCTTCACGCAGCAGAACTTGCTTCTACCACCGACCACCGACTAGCATGTTAGCGCACCCCGATCAGTCATCGTGCTTCTGGCTTCGCTGCACTTCTTTGCCCACCACCAGCGCTGAGTGCGTAGAGGGTCTGAACACCAACTATGACGCCTGTGTTTTGGGGAAGAAAAGTGCTTCTCGATGACCCCTCTTGTCCCAACCTTGCTGTAAGAAGTCGTGGGTGAGGTCTTGCTTCTCTCACCTCAGCGTCGCTGTAAAAAGCAGAGGGAAGGGACTTGGCTCCTTGCCTCAACCTTGCTGTAAAAGCAAAGGGAAGAGGACTTTTCCTCATGCCTCAGCCTCGCTGTACAAAGTCGAGGTGAGGACTTGGTTCTCTCGCCTCAACCTTGCTGTAAGAAGCAAAGGGAGAGGACTTTCTCTCTTGCCTCAGCCTCGCTGTACAAAGTCGAGGTGAGGACTTTCACTCGCCTGCACCTCGCTGTACAAAGTCGAGGGAGGACTTTCTTCTTTCTCGCCTGCACTCGCTCAAAGGCAAGGAGGTCTTCCTCTGTTTGCCTACACTTTCTCAAGGCAAGGAGGACTTCCTCTGTTCTCGCCTGCACTTGCTCAAGGGCAAGGAGGACTTCCTCTGTTCTCGCCTGCACTTGCTCAAGGGCAAGGAGGACTTCCTCTGGTGCCTGCACTTGCTCAAAGCAAGGAGGACTTCCTCTGGTGCCTGCACTTGCTCAAAGGCAGGAGGTCTTCCTCTGGTGCCTGCACTTGCTCAAAGGCAAGGAGGACTTCCTCTGGTGCCTGCACTTGCTCAAGGGCAAGGAGGACTTTCTCTGTTCTCGCCTGCACTTGCTCAAAGGCAAGGAGGTCTTCCTCTGGTGCCTGCACTTGCTCAAAGGCAAGGAGGACTTCCTCTGGTGCCTGCACTTGCTCAAGGGCAAGGACTTCCTCTGTTCTCGCCTGCACTTGCTCAAAGGCAAGGAGGACTTCCTCTGTTCTCGCCTGCACTTGCTCAAGGGCAAGGAGGACTTCCTCTGGTGCCTGCACTTGCTCAAAGGCAAGGAGGACTTCCTCTGGTGCCGCACTTGCTCAAAGGCAAGGAGGACTTCCTCTGGTGCCTGCACTTGCTCAGGGCAAGGAGGACTTCCTCTGTTCTCGCCTGCACTTGCTCAAAGGCAAGGAGGACTTCCTCTGTTCTCGCCTGCACTTGCTCAAGGGCAAGGAGGACTTCCTCTGGTGCCTGCACTTGCTCAAAGGCAAGGAGGACTTCCTCTGGTGCCTGCACTTGCTCAAAGGCAAGGAGGACTTCCTCTTGCCTCATCCTTGCTGTATAAAGCAGAGGAAGAGGACTTTCTCTTGCCTCAACCTTGCTGTATAAAGCAGAGGAAGAGGACTTTTCTCTCTGTTGCCTCAACCTTGCTGTAAAAAGCAAGGAAGAGGACTTTCTCTCGCCTCAACCTTGCTGTATAAAGCAGAGGTGAGGACTTTCTCTGTTGCCTCAACCTTGCTGTAAAAAGCAAAGGAAGAGGACTTTCTCTCACCTCAACCTTGCTGTATAAAGCAGAGGTGAGGACTTTCTCGTGGGTGCACTGTAAGGACCTGTAAAATTGAATTGGAATAAAAAGAGTTATATTTTAAATGAATTCTATGTATGTTTTATTTAAAATAAAAAGGAAGGAAAGTGTAGTTTGGAAGACTATGAGATCGCCTACTAGTACATGATTGCCGGTCGCCTGCTACACATGAGCGCCAAGGCGCGAGAGGCATGCGGGCATCGCCAGGGCGCGAGGCATGTGGACGTGGCCAGGGCGCGAGAGACATGCGGGCATCGCCAGGGCGCGAGGCATGTGGACGTGGCCAGGGCGCGAGAGGTATGCAGGCATCGCCAGGGCGCAAGGCATGTGGACGTGGCCAGGGCGCGAGAGTTATGCGGGCGTCGCCAGGGATAGACATCGGTCGTCTCCCAGAGAGAGACATCGGTCGTCTTTCAGGACGAGACATCGGTCGTTCGCTAGGATGAGTCAGCGGTGGAAAGTTGTCGCGCGATGGCGAGCTTCACACAGATAAAGTGGGACCCAGACTCCCAGCATGAAACGTCCTGCACGCGCGCCACGTAGACAAAAAGGGTGGTTCAGAGTGGTGACATCAGAATGTTGGCATGCACAGGAGACACTCGCGGTCGTACTGTTCAGAGCAATGGTTGGCATGCACCAAAGACAACAGTGGTCGTACTGTTCAGAGCAGTGGCTGGCATGCACAAGAGACAACCTTGGTCGTACTGTTCAGTGAAAACGTACACTCAGGCCTTCCTGCAGAAGGGGTGGCAGCAGCAGCATACGTGGACTTGTAGGCTTGGATTCAAAAGCCACTGCGGGAAGGCAAAGAGCGTTACAGACTCAAAAGTGTTAGAGTGAGTGCAAACTTCCTCCCTCCCTTCTTCTCTCCTTTGCGTTGTGACTCAGGCAACCTCAAGCATCAGTGCGACAAGCGACGTTTGCCCTTAGAGCACCTAAGAGGTTCTCTGCAAGTTCTACAAACCAGGCACTGAAAACAGAGCTAAGGCATCCTTTAAGCTCGGTGGATTTTTGGAGCTCTTGGTGTTTGCGCAAGTCCAGGTAAGGGAAGCTAGCCTTCATTTTCAATACAAGCCATAGATTAGCTGTTTCTGAAGTAAGGGCGACGTGGTCGCCAGTTTCCTGTTTCTTTTCGCAATGCTCTGTTCTATGTGGTTGGGCAACGTGGTCGCCGGTTTTAAATACGGATTTCGAACTCCCCTGTTTTTGATGTTGTTTGAAGCTGTTTGAGATTTAAATGTGAAATACATGTGATATTCGGGAATATGAACCTTTGAAATGACTGTTGCTGTGGTTGGAATCATTCTTTTGAGTGGTATGATGTGTGGAATGTCGTGAATGTGGATCAAGACATAGTATTTTCAGGAAAGGAAATACCGTGTCGAGATTTGGTTGTGAAGTGTATTGATCTGTAAGTATCCTGTGAATGAGGCGATCCTGACTCTGCTGAGGTAATGGAATCATATAGAGGAAGTTACTCAGTTGGTGAGAGTCGAAGGAGGTTCATATGAATGGGTGAGTCGTGTGAAAAAGAACGAGCTCGGCCTGTCATATGGATTAACCCTGTCATACTGTGAGAGTGATGAATTGAGATCGAGTTTGTGTTGATGCGCATGGCTGTGGAAACATTGCAGCAAATTAAGTATGACAGGTGCATGTCTCTGGATACTAGGTTCAACGCACGAGTCTTCCGGAAGTGGTGTCAAGTGTCTTGTGTGATGAGTCAGTGAAGTCTGACGTGAGAAATGAGAAACTTTGAATTGATAGACACTTGATATATGTTGTGATTTTAATGACCTTCGAGGAATCGTGCAATATGTGTTTAGTTGATGGTTTACGTGGGTATCTTGAATTTGTTTTACCTTGATTTTAAAGTTCATATCTAACTCTTTTTAAATGTCTAGCTTACCTTGTGTTTCTTTTGTGTTGTGTTTGGCCTTTTCTTAAACCTGTAATGATCGTGTATAATTTACACGGGAGCAGATGATGTTGCAGGAAGTAGAGCTCCTTAGTGAATTGTCGCTGGAAGGAGATCACCTGTTTTCTATATCTGTTGGGCGATCACCCCTTTTGCTGCTTTCTGATAGGAGATCGCCCTTCTAATAGGAGATCGCCCTTCTGTCAGGAGATCGCCTATCTTTCTATTGTATTGTATTTTGTTTATGTTTTCATGGAAAAGTGACTGAATTTGTATTAAACTCCCTGTGAGGAGAAACTTAATTTTATATATATAATTTTGTTCACTTCAATCTATTTATTTCCTTTATTTTCATTTTATATTTATTCCAAAGTAATTTGGCGGGATGTTACATTAATGGTATCAGAGCAGTTCGTCCTTAGGATGACCTGAGGGCTGTGGATCCATTGTGTTTCTTCTGCTCATGAAATTTATTTGAGTTTAAAATAACAACTATAGTGAAAGGTTTTCAAACGTTTTTGTATTGAAATTTTGTGTGTGCTTTGGTGAACATATGCTCTAATTGAAAATTTTAGTTTTAAGAATGAGAAGATCTTGATAAAGTAGTGAGGGTGCACACTCATAACTGGATCGAGATGATTCTCAATCTTAATTCCAAAGGTTTGATGTTTAGCATACCTTGAATTCTGGTGTGATTTACTTCATTTTATTGAGTGTTTTCATATTGATTGAAAGTGGTTGTTTGGATTGATGAATTGTATACCAGTAACTGTTCTGGTGTTTTGCTTAAGTTTATAAGCACTATGATTCTGTTGATGAGCTCAAATTCTTAATGACTTTGAGATGCTGACCTTTGTAAGGTCAAGATGTTACCTCCTGAATGAATTGATTTCTTATAGATCTCATTCTTGTAGTTGTAGGGAATATAGAAACCTGTAGTTTCAAATCTGAAACGAAGAGAGATGGCACGTAGACCTTCTACCCCTCCCCAACCTTCTTCGGAGATGAGCCAGATTGCTAAGGCTATCGAGATGATGGCAACTGCCATCCAACAACAGAATGCAGCGATGGCTCAGAACCATCAAGCTACAATGCACCACTGGGAAACTGCTCGGTCGGCTGAAACAAATTCTCATGCCAGTCAGCCTCAAGAACGGATGGGACTGACTGAGTTCATGAGGCACAACCCACCCAAGTTTAGTGGGAATGCTACCCCTGATTAGGCAGATCAGTGGGTCAGAGAGTTGGAGAAAATCTTTAGGGCGACCTCCTGCCCTGAAGAGAAGAAATTGGTGTTCGCCACCTTTTTGCTATCTGGGGAAGCTGAGTTCTGGTGGATGGGAGCTCAGCAGATGATGGAGGCCCGAGAGGATGTGTTGGACTGGGAAAGCTTCAGGGTGAGGTTCCTGGAGAAATACTTCCCAGACAGCGCAAGATTTGCGAGGGAAGCTGAGTTCCTAAGGTTGGAGCAGGGGGATATGTCTGTGAACGCCTATGCTGCTCGGTTTGAGTATCTCGCCCGATTCTACACCCAGGCGACCTCTGAGGCTTGGAGGTGTAGGAAGTTTGAAGAGGGACTGAAGCATGGGCTGAAGAGGACCATAGCCCCGATATGCATCAGGGAATTTCACGCCTTGGTAGAGAAGGCGAAGATGGTTGAGACCCTGGAAAAGGGTGATTCTCGGGTGATCAGGTCACACCCAGGGAGTTCTTCCAGTGGGAAGGCTAGGGTGCAGCACCCACAAAGCAAGCCTTATGCGAGACCTCCACCACGTCGGGCGGGAGCAGCGTCACCCCAGCTTCAGCAGCAACAACCTTGGAAACCCAGATGCTTCACGTGCCAAAAGATGGGGCACATTTCTAGAGATTGCCCAAGCAGGAATGGGGCGACTCAACCCAGTGGCTCTCAGCAGTTGAGGAACGAAGGCAGCAGGCCTCAGGCAACAGGGAGAGTGTTTGCCATGTCAGGAGCAGAAGCGTCTCAGACAGGTAACCTCGTGCAAGGTGTTTGTTTTATAGCTAGTAGAGGTGTAAAAGCCTTGTTTGATTCTGGAGCGACACACTCCTTTGTGTCAAGCCTGTGTGTAGCCGAGTTGGGCCTTCTAGTGAAGGAGTTACCTTTCGAACTGTTGGTCTCTACACCTGCGTCAGGACAGGTGTTGACCTCTACAGTTTGCCCTGAATGTCCAGTGATAGTAGAGGGACGCAGATTCAAAGTGAACTTGATCTGCCTACCTCTTCAGGACCTGGATATTATCCTGGGAATGGATTGGCTAGCTGCCAATCACGTTCTCATAGACTGCGGTAGTCAGAAGATAGCGTTTCCAGACCTCCAAGAGCCAGATGTGATATCAGCTCAGCACGGGTTGTCGGAGTTGGAAAGAGGGGCGAGGTGCTTCGTGATGCTAGCTCGGTTGGAAGTGAAGAATGAAGGGGACGTAAGTAGAATGCATGTGGTGAAAGAATTCATGGATGTATTTCCAGAAGAAGTACCTGGGTTACCCCCTAAGAGGGAAGTGGAATTCTCCATTGATTTAGTGCCTGGAGCTGGACCAGTGTCAATGGCACCTTACAGGATGGCACCAGCCGAGTTGGTGGAATTAAAGAAACAAGTGGAAGAATTGTTGGAGAAACAATTCATCAGACCCAGTGTATCTCCATGGGGGGCTCCAGTGCTCCTAGTTAAGAAGAAGGATGGAGGGTCTCGGCTGTGTATAGATTACAGGCAGTTGAACAAGTTGACCATCAAGAACAAGTACCCCCTACCTAGGATTGATGATTTGATGGATCAAATACATGGGGCCTCGGTGTTCTCAAAGATTGATCTGAGATCGGGGTACCACCAAATTTTGGTTAAAGCTGAAGATGTGCAAAAGACAGCTTTTAGGTCTCGGTATGGGCACTATGAGTATGTGGTGATGCCGTTTGGAGTCACAAATGCTCCAGCTCTGTTCATGGACTACATGAATAGGATTTTTCGCCCTTTCTTGGATAAGTTTGTGGTAGTCTTCATAGACGACATACTCATTTACTCAAGGACCGAGGAAGAACATGAAGAACATCTGAGGATAGTATTGGAGATTCTGAGGGAGAAGCAGCTCTATGCCAAGTTCTCTAAGTGTGAGTTCTGGCTGAGGGAAGTCAACTTCTTAGGACATGTGATATCTGCCCAGGGGATCTCGGTGGATCCAGCCAAAGTGGAGGCAGTGCTTCAATGGGAACGTCCTAAGACAGTTACTGAAATAAGGAGTTTTGTGGGCCTAGTTGGCTATTATCGGCGGTTTATTGAAGATTTTTCCAAGGTAGTGGCTCCTTTAACACAACTGACCCGCAAGGATCAACCTTTTGCTTGGACCGACCGATATGAGCAGAGCTTCAAGGAACTAAAGGAAAGGTTGACTAGTGCTCCAGTGCTGGTGATCCCAGAGGTAGGAAGACCTTTTGAGGTCTACTGTGATGCTTCACATCAGGGTTTGGGATGTGTTTTGATGCAAGAGAAAAGAGTGGTTGCATATGCTTCAAGGCAACTCAAGGTCCATGAGAGGAACTACCCTACGCATGATTTAGAGTTGGCGGCTGTGGTGTTTGCCTTGAAGATCTGGAGGCACTATTTATATGGAGCTCGGTTCTAGGTGTTCAGTGACCATAAGAGCCTGAAATACCTGTTCGATCAGAAGGAACTAAACATGAGACAAAGAAGGTGGATGGAATTTCTAAAGGACTACGATTTTCAACTCATGTATCATCCAGGGAAGGCCAATGTAGTGGCAGATGCCTTGAGTAGAAAATCAGTACAAGTAGCCACCATGATGATGGAAGAGCAGAAACTGATCGAGCAATTCAGAGACTTAAACCTTGGGGTAGAATTTCATGTAAATTACATTAGTTGTAGTAAGCTGGCTATAACTAATGACTTCCTTGGAATGATAAAGGACAAGCAGTTGGAGGACCCTTGTCTGAAGCGTACTGTAGAGTCACTAGGGACCGACCAGGCTAAAGGCTTTGTGATGGGCAATGATGGGATCTTGAGATTTGAGGGCAGGATTTGCATACCTGCAAATGAAGAGTTGAAGAAGATGGTCCTAGAGGAAGGTCACAAGAGTCGCCTTAGCCTACATCCAGGCATGAACAAGATGTACCATGACTTGAAGGAGTCATTTTGGTGGTCAGGCATGAAGAGAGACATCGCCCAGTATGTTACTACCTGTTTGACGTGTCAGAAGGCAAAGGTAGAACATCAAAGGCCTGGCGGGTTGTTACAGCCATTGGATATCCCTGAGTGGAAATGGGACAGCATTGCCATGGATTTTGTCACCCATTTACCCAGATCGGTAAAGGGCCATGATGCAATCTGGGTCATCACTGATCGGCTGACGAAGAGTGCTCACTTTCTCCCAGTGAACATGAGGATGCCTATGACCAAGTTGGCACAATTGTACATCAAAGAAATAGTGAGGTTGCATGGAGTGCCCTCCAGCATTGTTTCGGATAGGGATCCCAGGTTCACTTCACGGTTTTGGCAAACCTTACAAGATTGCTTGGGAACTAAGTTGAGGATGAGCTCTGCATATCATCCCCAAACAGATGGTCAGTCAGAGAGAACGATCCAGTCCTTGGAAGATCTGCTGAGGACGTGTGTCTTGGATCAATTGGGGAATTGGGACGAGGTGTTGCCACTGGTGGAGTTTACCTATAATAATAGTTATCACGCTAGTATTGGGATGGCACCATATGAAGCCCTGTATGGGAGGAAATGCAGAACTCCCTTATGTTGGTACCAGGAGGGCGAAGCAGTCTTGGTTGGGCCAGAGTTGATTCAGCAGACGACCGAGAAGGTGCAACAGATACAAAGCAGAATGAAGGCTTCTCAAAGTAAGCAGAAGTCATATGCAGACCAGAGGAGAAAGCCTTTGGAGTTTGCTGCTGGAGACCATGTGTTCATGAAAGTGACACCAACCAAGGGTGTAGGACGGGCGATCAGACCAAAGAAGTTGTCCCCTAAGTTCGTGGGACCATATCAGATCTTAAGGAGGATTGGCCCAGTAGCTTATGAGATCGCCCTGCCTCCCCATTTAGTGAATCTGCACAATGTCTTTCACGTATCACAGCTGAGGAAGTACATGGCAGACCCTAGTCATGTGCTGGAAGTAGACGATGTGCAGATCAGGGATGACTTGTCTTTTGAAGCGAAACCAGTCAGGATTGACGATCGTCAAAGTAAACAGCTCAGAGGCAAGACCATCAACATGGTGAAGGTGGTGTGGGATGAGCGATCGGGTGATTCAACTTGGGAGTTAGAAGAACCCATGAGAGAAGCCTATCCATATCTCTTTTCCTTGTAATTCAATTTTCGAGGACGAAAATTTTTCTTGTTGGGGAGAATGTAAGGACCTGTAAAATTGAATTGGAATAAAAAGAGTTATATTTTAAATGAATTCTATGTATGTTTTATTTAAAATAAAAAGGAAGGAAAGTGTAGTTTGGAAGACTATGAGATCGCCTAGTAGTACATGATCGCCGGTCGCCTGCTACACATGAGCGCCAAGGCGCGAGAGGCATGCGGGCATCGCCAGGGCGCGAGGCATGTGGACGTGGCCAAGGCGCGAGAGGCATGCGGGCATCGCCAGGGCGCGAGGCATGTGGACGTGGCCAGGGCGCGAGAGGCATGCGGGCATCGCCAGGGCGCGAGGCATGTGGACGTGGCCAGGGCGCGAGAGTTATGCGGGCGTCGCCAGGGATAGACATCGGTCGTCTCCCAGAGAGAGACATCGGTCGTCTTTCAGGACGAGACATTGGTCGTTCGCTAGGATGAGTCAGCGGTGGAAAGTTGTCGCGCGATGGCGAGCTTCACACAGATAAAGTGGGACCCAGACTCCCAGCATGAAACGTCCTGCACGCGCGCCACGTAGACAAAAAGGGTGGTTCAGAGTGGTGACATCAGAATGTTGGCATGCGCAGGAGACACTCGCGGTCGTACTGTTCAGAGCAGTGGTTGGCATGCACCAGAGACAACAGTGGTCGTACTGTTCAGAGCAGTGGCTGGCATGCACAAGAGACAACCTTGGTCGTACTGTTCAGTGAAAACGTACACTCAGGCCTTCCTGCAGAAGGGGTGGCAGCAGCAGCATACGTGGACTTGTAGGCTTGGATTCAAAAGCCACTGCGGGAAGGCAAAGAGCGTTACAGACTCAAAAGTGTTAGAGTGAGTGCAAACTTCCTCCCTCCCTTCTTCTCTCCTTTGCGTTGTGACTCAGGCAACCTCAAGCATCAGTGCGACAAGCGACGTTTGCCCTTAGAGCACCTAAGAGGTTCTCTGCAAGTTCTACAAACCAGGCACTGAAAACAGAGCTAAGGCATCCTTTAAGCTCGGTGGATTTTTGGAGCTCTTGGTGTTTGCGCAAGTCCAGGTAAGGGAAGCTAGCCTTCATTTTCAATACAAGCCATAGATTAGCTGTTTCTGAAGTAAGGGCGACGTGGTCGCCAGTTTCCTGTTTCTTTTCGCAATGCTCTGTTCTATGTGGTTGGGCGACGTGGTCGCCGGTTTTAAATACGGATTTCGAACTCCCCTGTTTTTGATGTTGTTTGAAGTTGTTTGAGATTTAAATGTGAAATACATGTGATATTCGAGAATATGAACCTTTGAAATGACTGTTGCTGTGGTTGGAATCATTCTTTTGAGTGGTATGATGTGTGGAATGTCGTGAATGTGGATCAAGACATAGTATTTTCAGGAAAGGAAATACTGTGTCGAGATTTGGTTGTGAAGTGTATTGATCTGTAAGTATCCTGTGAATGAGGCGATCCTGACTCTGCTGAGGTAATGGAATCATATAGAGGAAGTTACTCAGTTGGTGAGAGTCGAAGGAGGTTCATATGAATGGGTGAGTCGTGTGAAAAAGAACGAGCTCGGCCTGTCATATGGATTAACCCTGTCATACTGTGAGAGTGATGAATTGAGATCGAATTTGTGTTGATGCGCATGGCTGTGGAAACATTGCAGCAAATTAAGTATGACAGGTGCATGTCTCTGGATACTAGGTTCAACGCACGAGTCTTCCGGAAGTGGTGTCAAGTGTCTTGTGTGATGAGTCAGTGAAGTCTGACGTGAGAAATGAGAAACTTTGAATTGATAGACACTTGATATATGTTGTGATTTTAATGACCTTCGAGGAATCGTGCAATATGTGTTTAGTTGATGGTTTACGTGGGTATCTTGAATTTGTTTTACCTTGATTTTAAAGTTCATATCTAACTCTTTTTAAATGTCTAGCTTACCCTGTGTTTCTTTTGTGTTGTGTTTGGCCTTTTCTTAAACCTGTAATGATCGTGTATAATTTACACGGGAGCAGATGATGTTGCAGGAAGTAGAGCTCCTTAGTGAATTGTCGCTGGAAGGAGATCGCCTATTTTCTATATCTGTTGGGCGATCACCCCTTTTGCTGCTTTCTGATAGGAGATCGCCTTTATGATAGGAGATCGCCCTTCTAATAGGAGATCGCCCTTCTGTCAGGAGATCGCCTATCTTTCTATTGTATTGTATTTTGTTTACGTTTTCATGGAAAAGTGACTGAATTTGTATTACACTCCCTGTGAGGAGAAACTTAATTTTATATATATAATTTTGTTCACTTCAATCTATTTATTTCCTTTATTTTCATTTTATATTTATTCCAAAGTAATTTGGCGGGATGTTACATGCACGCTCCCTGGGGGGCGCCAGGCGTGGCTGTCTAAGCGCACACACTGGGCGCGCCCTACCTGCATTGCCTCATCGCGCGTTCACTGACGTCCTGACCGGCGAGGAGCTCTTCTTCTGGAATCATACGAGGTGCATGCTTAACGCTCTCGCTGGGAACTTGGGTCCCAGCTTAACACGTGTTAGCAAGACCCCGATGACCGTTCACCGACCGAGTACTCACTCTCTACATGCACCGACGGCTGATCGCGGTCTGCATGCACTGATGGCTGATCGCGCTCTACATCCCCGCGCTTATCTAGGGGCTGATCTGCGGGTGGTGGCCACTTGGTAACTCACCACCAATCACCTGGTCTTGCACCTGGGGCAAGGAGAACTTTAAACTGGGAACACTCGCACACTTTATGTACTGAAAATCTTTTATTGGGTGGCATCGTTAAAAAGAGTGCCCCTGATCTGCTCAACTGTTTAATACACTAAGTGTGTGTACAGCGCGATAGCGCATCTACTTTACAACTTAACGAAAGCAGGAAAGAAGCGTGTAGCGTCCTGGGAATAGTCGTTACGTCCAGAGTCGCCAGCCGACAAGCTCCATTCTTCAACATCTCAACCACTCTGGATGGGGTCTCCTTTAACCGGCGATGACCGCCCTGGCGATGCACACACGTGGGGCGATCATGCCTTCCGCTTCAGCTCTGGGAGCCCCCCCAGTGTAGCCTCTTCCATCACCTCACCTCCCCAAACACAGGGAGTTCATGCTACTGGTCGCCTTCCTGGGACCCCGAAGCGCGATCACCTTGTGTCTTCTGTAGGTAATCGGTCAGGAACCCTGTCTCCACCAACTCAGCAAGCTGACGCCCCAACGCCAGGCAGTTACAGAGTGTATGTCCATAAGCTTGATGGAATTTACACCACTCATCCTTCCTCCCCCCAAGTACCCTATCGGTTTTCTCTGGCACATGGAGTCTTGCTGCCACAACAGGGATGGCGATCAGCTCTACCAAACTTATCATGAAATCATACCTGGGGGGTGTGTTGCTTGCACGCCCCCTGGTCTGGTCCTTCCTTGGTGCATAAGGGCGAGACCTTCTCTGCTCCTTCCTCCCTTCCTTGACCTCATGCACCCGCGCCTGTTGCTGTTGATTCCCCTGACCTCCACGTGGCTTCGACGGTGCAACACTTCCTCTCTTCTCAGAGACCTCGGTCTCTGCTACTATGTGTGCCACCGCACGTCGCCGTATCTCGGTGAAGGTGGCAGGGTGGCTCCTGATGAGCGATTCACTGAAAGGACCAGGGAGGACACCTCTCTTGAACGCATGCACCAGCATGTCCTCGTCCTTGCTGGGCAATCTCACCACCTGCGCCCCAAAGCGATTGAGGTAGCCCCTCAACGGCTCCTCCTGATACTGGCGCACGTCAAACAGGTCGTAGGACACTACTGGCGCAGGTCGGTTAATGATGTACTGCTCCGTGAACAGCTTCGCGAACTGATGGAAGGAAGTGACGTGGCCCTCTGGCAGGCTCACGAACCACTCCATAGCCACTCCGCTCAGCGTGCTCATGAACATCTTGCAGTACACAGCATCTGAACCTCCAGTCAGCATCATCTGAGTGTGGAAGGCTGTCAGGTGTGCTTCTGGATCTTCCGCCCCCGTGAACAACGCTTTCAGTCCCTCAGATTGGGAGGCATCACCGTGTTCATGATTTCGGGGGAGAAAGGCATAGGGAATGCTCTCAGAGGCGACGGTGGCGTCGACGTCCTCTCTTCAGCTGCGCGCTCCCTCTGCGCCTGCAATTCCCTACGTAGCTCTTCATTCATACGGTTCAACTCTTCGTTTCTTCTTTGCGATGCAGTCAGCTCTGCACGCATCCTCTCTTGCTCAACTCTCGATTCCGCGACGCTATCTTGCAGTGCGCGCATCATCTCCACTACCTGCGCCATGGTAACGGTTCCTTCTTCAGCAGATGACGCAAGTGAGGTTTGCCTGGTTCTTCTACTCATCTCTTCTGCACTTCGACGTAACTTCAAGAAACCTCGACGAAATGATTAAGAAGTTCCAAGAAACTTCAAGAAACCTCAAGAAACTTCAATAACTGCGACGTGGATGGGAACCAGATTTACACGGGCCCCACGGTGGGCGCCAAATGATCCATAAATGTTGCTTTCTTATAATTGCTTCATTTTATGCTTTGAGTCTTTATTTTCTGAATCTATAAATGTTGTGTCAAGTCATGTGAATCCATAATTGTCATCAATTCTTAGTAGTCCTTTTTTTTTGGCTTGATTGTTTCTTGTTTTTGGGTCTCTTTAAGTTGCCTTAATCTGCTGTTATTTTTTTTTTTGATCCTTTGCTACCTTTTTAATTTTAGTTTGAGTTCATAATTGTGTCTTAGTTCTTACACAATTTCCTTCTTACATTTCCTTTGTGTTAAATTTTGGTATCTTGCTGTTTTCCAGATTTCCCCTGTTTCTCTCTCTGCCTGGCTGTTTTTTTTGTTTCAAAAAATTATTTCCACTCATAGGAAATTTGTGATTCTCTGGAAAATGCAAGTTTGAAGTGTTACAAAAAGGACAAAAAAAGAATCAGATCAAAAAAGGCAACAGAAAAGATATGATAAATCTTACAAAATCAGAGTGCAAACCTTGAGCGCTCCAGCTGGCCTAACTGCACACCAAATTTGCAAAAATTATTAAAAAAAAAATGGTGCATGTGTTTTAGGCGATTCCAAAGCCATTGTTTAGATAAGATCCTGAATTTTTCTTGCATATAAATTTCAGAGACAAATTTTAAAAATACAGCTCAGCATAAATCGGGGAACAAACACGTTTTCTGGCCCACAACAATTTTCAGTGGTGCTGTTTTTTTTTTTTTTTTTTTTTTTATTTGGTCATCTAATCTAGTGCTTTTCTTTAGGTATTCCTTTTGTGTGCCAACTTTTATTGAGTACCTTTAATTGTTTGCTTTAATTTCTTGACTCTCTTTCTAAGTTGTCATATTATAAATCCTTTTGGTGGTACTGTTTTTATTCAATTAAATTTGTTTCTTGCTTTTGTTTCTTGACCTCTCTTTTGGGTGCTGGAATTTAATTCTCCTTGGTGCATATGTGCATGAAACTTGACTTGGTTTAGGTTTAGCTCTTGTGAATAGGTGCTGGAAATTGGAGAATTAAAGCCATCATTTTAAGGAGGAGACAAAGCTAAAGCCGAAACAAGGTTGCTTGAAACAAACAATACAAACACCTAGGAGATCAAAAATTCAAGACAACAAGGAAGTGCACTAACCCAAAAGAGGATCAACAAAGGGAGTCTTCTTTTCCTTTGCAACTTGGTTTATTGTTAATTACCTCTTTAATTACGTTTAGACGGTGAGTGTGTCTTCAAGGGCTCAAAGTGTCCAAGAAGCCTCACTTAGGGCCGAATAGCATAGTAAATTTTTACTTAGTAATTTGTTGCTTGTTTGAACTTGTTTTCTATTGTTTTGGTAGAAACGTTTTGCATGATTAGTTTAGTTTAATTTTGTGCTAAAACCGACTAGTTTGTTGCATATTTTCTTTTTTTTTTAGCTTACATAGTTTTATTGCTTTTTGATTTCTCAACTTCTTGTGTTTTAAGTGTTTCACTAAGAGAAATTTTTGTGTGAAGGCATTGGAGACTAGTTTTTGGCAAGGAAAAGGCTTGGTACTTAAGTAGTCCTTTGAGACTCACCTCCCTTACCTGGAAAACTACCTTCTTTATCTTCCCTAATCTTTCTCAAAGTAAAAACGCCTAAATACACAAAGGTATAGCCATGTCTTCTTCTTCTAATTCTCCAAAGTCTATAGAATGTGAAGTAAAATCTTTGAAAACCCTTTTGAAAGAGGTATCCCAAGCGGTACAATTAATCTCTTTTAGGCAAGTGGAGAATGAAAACAAGATTAATGAGTTGGCTAGAGCTCAAGAAGAGAAATCCCAAAAATCTCAAAAATAAAAAAAAACAAATACTCATGCATCACAAAGCATTGCAACTCTAGGGGAGGGAAGCCTTAGAATTAATGACTACTACCAACCACCCCCTAGAAGAACTAGGCAAAGGGAACAAGAGGTGCCAAGGGAAACTAGAGTAGACCTACCTCATTTTCATGGAAAGGAAAATGTAGAAATATATCTAGATTGGGAGATGAAGGTAGAGCAACTCTTTGCTTGCCATAGGGTAAGTGAGGAACGAAAAGTACCCTTAGCCACCCTTAGTTTCCAAGGAAATGCCATGTATTGGTGGACCTCTTTAGAAAGAGACCGACGTCTTCATAGGGAACCTCCCATAGAATATTGGAATGACCTTAGGGGAGCCCTAAGACGTCGACATATACCTTCTTACTACCATAGGGAGTTGATGGACAAGCTCCAAAGACTCCAACAAAAGAATATGAGTGTAGAAGAGTATAGGCAAAAGATGGAGCTCTATATGATGAGAGCCTCTATTAGAGAGGAAGAGGAAACCACCATATCTAGGTTCCTTAGTGGCCTATCACTTGAGATAAGAGATAGAGTAGAGCTCTTACCTTATCAAGACTTGAATGATTTGGTTCAACTTTGCATTAAAGTTGAGCAACAAAATTTGCGCAAAACATCAAGTCAAAAGGTGAGCCCCTATTCTAACTTTTATCCCAAGAGAGAGTTTAAAAGGGAGGGTAGTACATCTAAGGAAAAACCAAAAGAACCTACCAAACCCTTCACCAAAGAAACCTCAACCCCACCCATCCGAGCTAGAGATGTTAAATGTTTTAAGTGCTATGGTAGGGGGCATGTGCAAGCACAATGTCCAAACCAAAGGACTTTGTTTCTTAAAGGTGTAGACGAATACACTAGTGGCGAGGATGAGCTTAGTGAGAAAGAGGAAGGGGGAGAGGATGAGAGGGTAGCTCCATTAGAGGGAGAATTGCTTATGATTAGGAGAACCCTCAACAATCACCCTAGCACATCCATTGAAACACAAAGGGAGAACATATTTCATACAAGATGCAATGTTTTAGAAAATATATGTTCCCTCATTGTGGATAGTGGATCTAGTTGTAATTGTTGTAGTGCTAGGATGGTTGAAAAGCTTAAGCTACAAGTGGTTCCTCACCCAAAACCTTACAAACTTCAATGGCTTAATGAAAATGGGGAACTACATGTAGATAAGCAAGTGGAAATCAAGTTTTCCATAGGGAACTACAAAGATAAAGTTTTATGTGATGTAGTGCCTATGGAAGCTTGCCATATCTTATTAGGGAGGCCATGGCAATTTGACAAGAAAACCTTGCATGATGGTCTCACTAACGAGATTTCCTTCACCCATAAATATAAGAAGTTTGTACTTAGTCCTTTACCACATTCTCAAGTGGTGAAAGACCAAATACAAATGAAACAAAAGAGGGATGAGGAAAACAAAAAAAAAAAAGAGTGCTAGAAAAAGAGAAAATCCTTAGGGATAGGAAGGCGTGGGAGAAGAGTGTTCCTTCCCACAAGGTTGGTCTACAAGAAAAGCCTTTTGAAAATGTTTTAGAAAACTTGCTTCTTGTTGAACAACCAAGCCTTATCTTTTGTAAAGGAGCACTTACATGCACTGCCACAAGTAATGAACTCATGGTTTTACCTCCTCAAATAGAAAACCTTTTGAGTGAATTTGACGATCTATTCTCACAAGAAGGACCCAATGGGCTTCCTCCTCTTAGGGGGATAGAACATCAAATTGACTTCATTCCGGGGGCAAGCCTACCAAATAGGCCTGCTTATAGAACCAACCCCGAGGAAACAAAGGAGATAGAATCACAAGTTCAAGACTTGTTGGAGAAGGGTTGGGTTCAAAAGAGTCTAAGCCCTTGTGCTGTACCTGTCTTGTTGGTGCCCAAAAAAGATGGAAAATGGCGCATGTGTTGTGATTGTAGAGCAATCAACAACATCACCATCAAGTATAGGCATCCAATCCCAAGGCTTGATGATATGCTTGATGAATTGCATGGGTCAACTCTATTCTCCAAAATTGACCTTAAAAGTGGATATCACCAAATTCGAATCAAGGAGGGTGATGAGTGGAAAACCGCTTTTAAGACCAAATTTGGATTATATGAGTGGTTGGTGATGCCCTTTGGACTCACTAACGCTCCAAGCACATTCATGAGGCTTATGAATCACACCTTGAGGGATTGTATAGGTAAATATGTAGTAGTTTACTTTGATGATATCTTAGTATATAGTAAAACCCTAGAAGACCATCTAAGTCACCTTAGGGAAGTCTTTCTAGTTCTTAGGAAAAATAGTCTCTTTGCAAATAGGGATAAGTGTACCTTTGGTGTAGATAGTGTAGTCTTTTTAGGCTTTATAGTAAACAAAAAGGGGGTGTATGTAGATCCCGAGAAAATCAAAGCCATCCAAAAGTGGCCAACTCCACAAAATGTAAGTGGTGTACGAAGTTTTCATGGGTTAGCTAGCTTCTATAGAAGGTTTGTGCCTAATTTTTCTAGCCTAGCTTCGCCTTTGAATGAACTTGTTAAAAAAGATGTTGCATTTTGTTGGAATGAAAAGCATGAGCAAGCCTTTCAAAGGCTAAAAGCTCAACTCACCAATGCACCCATCCTATCTCTCCCAAATTTTTCCAAAACTTTTGAGATAGAGTGTGATGCATCGGGAGTAGGCATAGGCGCGGTATTGTTGCAAGGTGGACACCCCATTGCTTATTTTAGTGAAAAACTCCATGGTGCCACCCTCAACTACCCCACTTATGACAAAGAGCTCTATGCTCTTGTGAGAGCCCTAAAGACTTGGGAACACTATCTTGTGTCCAAAGAATTTGTTATCCATAGTGATCACGAGTCTTTAAAATATTTAAAGGGCCAACACAAGCTCAATAAGAGACATGCAAAATGGATGGAATTTCTTGAACAATTTCCTTATGTAATCAAATACAAGAAAGGAAGCACCAATATAGTGGCCGATGCTCTTTCAAGACGCCACACACTCTTTTCAAAATTGGGTGCCAAAATTCTTGGATTTGACCACATAAGAGAGCTTTACCAAGAAGATCAAGAACTTTCATCCATCTATGCCCAATGTCTACATAGAGCGCAAGGAGGTTACTATGTGTCCGAGGGATATCTTTTTAAAGAAGGAAAACTTTGCATTCCTCAAGGAACACATAGAAAACTCCTTGTCAAAGAATCACATGAAGGGGGACTCATGGGCCATTTTGGAGTTGATAAGACTCTAGATCTTTTGAAAGCAAAATTTTGTTGGCCACACATGAGGAAAGATGTCCAATGCCATTGCTCTAGATGTATCTCATGTTTAAAAGCAAAGTCTAGAACAATGCCACATGGACTCTACACCCCTTTGCCGATTGCAAATGCTCCTTGGGAAGACATTAGCATGGATTTCATTTTAGGACTTCCTAGGACTGCAAGAGGCCATGACTCTATCTTTGTGGTAGTGGACCATTTTAGCAAAATGTCTCACTTTATTCCATGCCACAAAGTAGATGATGCTCAAAATATTTCTAAACTCTTCTTTAGAGAAGTGGTGAGACTCCATGGTCTCCCTAGAAGTATAGTGTCCGATAGAGATCCCAAGTTTATAAGTCACTTTTGGAAAACTCTTTGGGGTAAACTTGGAACAAGACTACAATTTTCAACTTCTTGTCATCCTCAAACGGATGGGCAAACCGAAGTAGTCAATAGATCTCTTGGAACTATGCTTAGGGCTATCATGAAGGGCAGCCACAAATCTTGGGATGAGTACCTTCCCCACATTGAATTTGCTTACAATAGAGTAGTTCACAAGACTACTAATGCTTCTCCTTTTGAGGTAGTATATGGTTTTAATCCTCTCACGCCCATGGATTTAAATCCCCTTCCTAATCCACAAGATTTTGTGCATAAGGAAGGAGTAATCAAGGCTGATTTTGTCAAGAAAATGCATGAGAAGATTAAAATTCAAATACAACAACAAAATGAGAAGTACACAAAACACAACAACAAAGGGAAGAGAGAAATAATTTTTGAGGAAGGAGACTTAGTTTGGCTTCATCTTCGAAAAGATAGATTTTCAAATCAAAGGAAGTCCAAACTAAGTCCCCGAGGTGATGGACCCTTCCAAGTCCTTAAGCGAGTCAACAACAATGCGTATAAATTGGACCTACCTCTTGAATATGGAGTACATGACACATTTAATGTAATTGATCTTTCTCCATTTGTAGGTACCAATGACGATGACGAACTGGATTTGAGGACAAATCCTTTCCAAGGGGGAGGGGATGATGGAGGAGGGCCAAGCACATCTAGCCAAGGAAGCCAAGGCCCAAACCAAGAAGACCGTCTAGACCAAGAGGAGCGTCTAGCTCCAAGAAGTGAGCATCTAGAACGTGAAGGAGGGAGGCTATCCATGGAGCTAGACCGTCTAGGACCTCTCACAAGATCCATGGCTAAACATATCCAAGCACACATAGAAGAAGCCACGGATGGAAGAGAGAGATCCTTGTACATGTTTCATAAAGGCCCAAAGGGGGAGGGGGTGCTTAGTAGATAGGATAGTGTAGAAAGCACTTTGGATGGAAACATTCTAGAAGCTAGGGTTGGTATGGCCGGTCATGGCACCTTAGATTTTAGAATTAATTTTGGTTTTCTTTTTATTAAAATGTAGCTTGCACCTCAAGTCCCAAATAGCCTATAAATAGGAAGGCTATCTCTTTGTATTTGACAAGTTTATTTAAATAATGTTATGCTGCCATTTTTTGTGCACAAGCTTTACTCCTCCTAGAAATCTAGGCTATAAACTTCAATCCTTTCACCTTCTCCCTTGAGCTGGCCGAACCACTCAACCCATACTCACCATGCACCTTCAAGACCAACACAACTCCTAGGAGGGTCTTGTTTCACTCACCCATTGCTTCCGCTCCATCTATTTCTACTTTGATTCAAGAAGAACACATGAAAATGCCATCAGAAGAAGAAGAACGGAAGAACAAGAATGGAAGAAGAAGATGGGAAGAAGAGTTATGGAAGAAGAAGAATGGAAGAAAAAGATCGGAAGAAGAAGAATGGAAGAAGAAGATTGGAAAAAGAAGAATTGAAGAAGAAGATCGGAAGAAGAAGAATGGAAGAAGAAGATCGGAAGAAGAAGAATGGAAGAAGAAGATCGGAAGAAGAAGAATGGAAGAAGAAGATCGGAAGCAGAAGAATGGAAGAAGACGATCGAAAGAAGAAGAATGGAAGAAGAAGATCGGAAGAAGAAGAATGGAAGAAGAAGATCGGAAGAAGAAGAATGGAAGAAGAAGATCGAAAGAAGAAGAATGGAAGAAGAAGATCGGAAGAAGAAGAATGGAAGAAGAAGATCGGAAGAAGAAGAATGGAAGAAGAATGTCAGAAAAAGAATAATGGAAGAAGAAGATCGGAAAAAGAAGAATGGACGAAGAAGATCGGAAGAAGAAGAATGGAAGAAGAAGATCGGAACAACAAGAATGGAAGAAGAAGATCGGAAGAAGAAAAATGGAAGAAGAAGAATGGAAGAAGAAGAATGGAAGAAGAAGATCGGGAGAAGAAGAATGGAAGAAGAAGATCGGAAGAAGATGAAATGAAGAAGAAGATCGGAGGAAAAATAATGGAAGAAGAAGATCAGAAGAAGAAGAACGGACTAAGAAGATCGGAAGAAGTAGAATGGAAGAAGCAGAATGGAAGAAGAAGATCGGAAGAAGAAGAAGAATGGACGAAGAAGATCGGAAGAAGAAGAATGGAAGAAGAAGATCGGAAAAAAAAGAATGCAACAAGAAGATCGCAAGAAGAAGAATTGAAGATGAAGATCGGATGAATAAGAATGGAAGAAGAAGATCGGAAGAAGAAGAACGGACTAAGAAGATCGGAAGAAGTAGAATGGAAGAAGCAGAATGGAAGAAGAAGAATGGAAGAAGATGATCGCAAGAAGAAGAATGGAAGAAGAAGATCGCAAGAAGAAGAATGGAAGAAGAAGATTGGATGAAGAAGTATCGACGAAGAAGATCGGAAGAAGAAGAATGGACGAAGAAGATCGGAAGAAGAAGAATGGACGAAGAAGTTCAGAAGAAGAAAAATGGAAGAAGAAGATCGGAAGAAGAATATCGGAAGAAGGAGATCGGAAGAAGGAGATCAGAAGAAGAAGATCGGAAGAAGGAGATCGGAAGAAGGAGATCGGAAGAAGAAGAATGGAAGAAGAAGATCGGAAGGAGAAAAATGGAAGAAGAATATCGGAAGAAGAAGAATGGAAGAAGAAGAATGGGAAAAGAAGATCGGAAGAAGAAGAATGGAAGAAGAAGATCGAAAGAAGAAGAATGGAAGAAGAAGATCGGAAGAAGAAGAATGGAAGAAGAAGAACGGAAGAAGAAGATCGGAAGAAGAAGATCGGAAGAAGAAGAATGAAAGAAGAAGAAGGGAAGAAGAAGATCGGAAGGAGAAGAATGGAAGAAGAAGATCGGAAGAAGAAGAATGGAAGAAGAAGAACGGAAGAAGAAGATTGGAAGAAGAAGAATGGAAGAAGAAGATGGGAAGAAGAAGATGGGAAGAAGAAGAATGGATGAAGAAGATCGGAAGAAGAAGAATGGAAAAAGAAGATAGGAAGAAGAAGAATGGAAGAAGAAGATTGGAAGACGAAGAATGGAAGAAGAAGACTGGAAGAAGAAGATCGGAAAAAGAAGAATGGCAGAAGAAGATAGGATGAAGAAGAATGGGAAGATGAAGAATGGAACAAGAAGAATGGGAAGAAGAAGAATGGAAGAAGATTGGAAGTTGAAGAATCGCAGAAGAAGATCGGAGGAAGAAGAATGGAAGAAGAAGATCAGAAGAAGAAGAGTGGAAGAAGAAGATTGGAAGAAGAAGAATGGAAGAAGAAGATGGGAAGAAGAAGAATGGAAGAAGAAGATAGGAAGAAGAAGAATGGAAGAAGGAGATCGGAAGAAGAAGAATGCAAGAAGAAGATAGGAAGAAGAAGAATGGAAGAAGAAGATCGGAAGAAGAAGAATGGAAGAAGAAGATTGGAAGAAAAAGAATGGAAGAAGAAGATCGGAAGAAGAAGAATGGAAGAAGAAGATCGAAAGAATAAGAATGGAAGAAGAAGATCGGAAGAAGAAGAATGGAAGAAGAAGATCAGAAGAAGAAGATTGGCAGAAAAAGATGGGAAGAAGAACAATAGAAGAAGAAGATCGGAAGAAGAAGAATGGAAGAAGAAGATCGGAAGAAGAAGAATGGGAAGAAAAAGAATGGAAGAAGAAGAATGGGAAGAAGAAGAATGGAAGGAGAAGATCGGAAGAAGAAGAACGGAAGGAGAAGATCGGATGAACAAGAATGGAAGAAGAAGATCGGAAGAAGAAGAATGGAAGAAGACGATTGGAAAAAGAAGAATGGAAGAAGAAGATCGGAAGAAGAAGAGTGGCAGAAGAAGATAGGAAGAAGAAGAATGGGAAGAAAAAGAATGGAAGAAGAAGAATGGGAAGAAGAGGAATGGAAGAAGAAGATCGGAGGATTAAGAATGGAGGAAGAAGATCGGAAGAAGGAGAATTAAAGAAGAAGACCAGAAGAAGAAGAATGGCAGAAGGAGATCGGAAGAAGAAGAATGGCAGAAGAAGATCGGAAGAAGAAGAATGGCAGAAGAAGATAGGAAGAAGAAGAATGGGAAGAAGAAGAATGGAAGAAGAAGAATGGGAATAAGAAAAATGGAAGAAGAAGAATGGGAATAAGAAAAATGGAAGAAGAATATCGGATGAAGAAGATTGGAAGAAGAAGAATGGAAGAAGAAGAATTGAAGAAGAAGATCGGAAGAAAAGAATGGAAGAAAAAGATCGAAAGAAGAAGAATGGAAGAAGAAGATCGGAAGAAGAAGAATGGAAGAAGAAGATCGGAAGAAGAAGAAGGGAAGAAAAAGAACGGAAGAAGAAGAATGGGAAGAAGAAGAATGGAAGAAGAAGATCAGAAGAAGAAGATTGGCAGAAGAAGATCGGAAGAAGAAGAATGGTAGAAGAAGATGGGAAGAAGAGGTATGGAAGAAGAAGAATTGGAAGAAGAAGAATGGAAGAAGAAGATCAGAAGAAGAAGATTGGCAGAAGAAGATGGGAAGAAGAAGAATGGCAGAAGAAGATCAGAAGAAGAAGAATGGAAGAAGAAGATCGGAAGATGAAGAATGGGAAGAAAAAGAATGGAAGAAGAAGAATGGGAAGAAGAAGAATGGAAGAAGAGGATCGGAAGAAGAAGAACGGAAGAAGAAGTTTGGAAGAAGACGAATGGAAGAAGAAGATCGAAAGAAGAGGAATGGCAGAAGAAGAATAGAAGAAGAATGGGAAGAAGAAGAATGGAAGAAGAAGAACGGAAGAAGAAGATCGGAAGAAGAAGAATGGTGATGGAGGAGGGCCAAGCACATCTAGCCAAGGAAGCTGATCTCGCCGCTGACTCGAGCGTGGGGAGAATGCCTCTTCACTCCTTCGTTTGACTTTCTAACTGCTGTGCGTTCTGCGAGGAGGCTCCAGGAACCTTCGACGGGACTCCGAACGGTGCCTGCAAAACAGACAGACGGCGCCTCTGGCGGCCGTTGTAGCTCCGACGCTCAAGTCAGGCAACGGGAACACCAAAAAGTCTCTCTCGGATCTCTCTGTGTAAGACCCGTGTGTGTGTGTCCCCAGTCCTCTTTGATTCGAAGACTGAGTGCCCTTGGATTTGTGTTGTGTCATCTGAGGTAAAGATTGCATACCTGGTTTTGGTGTTCTTCTTCCTCATATAAGCCCTGCGTAGCCCCTACAGGCTACCTCTAGGTTCACTTAATTACTCTGCAGTGCCGTTTCCACTCCCCAGGGTGCTTTGCGTGCCAGCCTTCTTCACTTGGGTGCCAAGTCTGACAGGGGAGGCCGCGTGGGTACCTCTGGACCCCTCGACTTCTGCGCCTATCTGCCCTACCTATTCTCTGGGAACATCTTTACCATCCACGTGGCAGACATGCAACCCACTGGGAGATTCCAACCTTAATGGGTTCTCATCCCAGCGGGAATCTGCACCTAACTGCGTCTTCTCATCTTCCTGCGTGGTCGTCTCGCGACTAAGAACGCTCCCAGCCTCTAGGCGCTTTACTGATCATCGATTGCGTTGTTCACATCGCGCGGTCGATGTCACCTCAACACACACCGATGACCGATGTGATACTTCACGTCCTCGTGCTCTGCTTATGGGATCAGGCGAGGTCCTTGAGTAACGTTCTCGCTGGGAGCCTGGGTCCCAGTTTAACACGTGTTGACAAGCAACCCCCGACGACTGATCATTCTCCATGCACCGATGATTGATCACAATGCATGCACCGATGACAGATCACTCTGAACGCACCGATGACTGATCGGTGCTTCGTCCCTTCTCGCGCTCTTCTTCCAGGCGCTCAAGTAGGAACTGATCTGCTGGTGGCGGTCACTTGGTGGCTGACCACTGATCGCCGTTCTTGAACGATCTCCACCCTGGTTCATCTGCCTTCACGTGCCACGCGTCACTCTGTGATTGGCCCACGTGGTCATCTGCTTCTGACGTCATCGCCTACCGATGACCGACCGGATCACAAGCCCCCCAGTCTCGAGCTGTGAACTTGTTCTCAGCGAAGAGACTAAGTGGTCTTCGTTGCCAAAGGGAAGAAGGGGCTCGAAGCTGATGTACCTGAGACCATGGCTGGTAGTGCCGAGGTTCTGATAGATGGGTTCCATGGGCTGGCAGCAGGTTCACTGCGTCCTTCCAGACTTGGACTCTATCCGACCTAGCCTCCACCATTCAGTGGCCGATGGCAGGCTCATTCCTCCTCCTTGAGCTTCTTCCCTTGCCACTTCTCCTTGTGTGTAATTTCTCTTGCTGCTACAAACTTGTATACAAATCTTTTATGCATAAGTTCATGTTGGATGACTGACCTGATGGCGTCTAAATGCTTCGACTGATCGTCCAAGAGCTTGTTTGGGCAAGCTTTCATACTAAGAGCTTTTGCTACCGACCACCGACTAGCATGTTAGCGCACCACCGATCCGTCATCGCGCTTCAGGCTTTGCATTACTTCCGTGTCACTCCAGCGCTAAGTGTATAGAGGACCCGACCTTTGAAGATGATGCTTGTGTTTTGGGGGAGAGGACTGCTTCTTGATTGACCCCTCTTGCCTCAGCCTCGCTGTAGGAAGTTGAGGTGAGGACCTTTTATCTCGCCTCAGCCTCGCTATATAAAGTCGAGGTGAGGACTTTTTATCTCGCCTCAGCCCCGCTGTATAAAGTCAAGGTGAGGACTTTTTACCTCGCCTCAGCCCCGCTGTATAAAGTCGAGGTGAGGACTTTCTCTGTAGTTTTAACCTTGCTGCATGAAGCAGAGGATAAGGACTTGGTTCCTTTGCCTCAACCTTGCCGTAAGAAGCAGAGGGAGAGGACTTTCTCTGCCTGCACCCTGCTGTATAAAGTCGAGGGTGAGGACTTTCTCTGGCTGCACCCCGCTGCATAAAGTCGAGGGTGAGGACTTCCTTTCGCCTGCACCCCGCTGTACAAAGTCGAGGGCGAGGAATTTCTCTCGCCTCAACCTTGCTGTAAAAAGCAGAGGAAGAGGGCTTTCTCTGCCTACACCCTGCTGTTCAAAGTCGAGGGTGAGGACTTTCTCTGCCTGCACCCCGCTGTATAAAGTCGAGGGTGAGGACTTTCTCTCGCCTCAACCTTGCTGTAAAAAGCAGAGGAAGAGGGCTTTCTTCACTGAGTGGGTGCATGCTCCCAGGGGAGCACCAGGGGTGGCTGCCTAAGCGCACTCGCCAGGCGCATCCCTGCCTGCATGGTATCACCGCACGCCCTTTGAGTGGGCAACTCCTCTTCTTCTGGTTTGGAATCATGCGGGGTGCATGCGTAACGCTCTCGCTGGGAGCCTGGGTCCCAGCTTAACACGTGTTAACAAGACCCCGATGACAAACCTTCTTCTGGAATCATGCGAGGTGCGTGCGTAACGCTCTCGCTGGGAACCTGGGTCCCAGCTTAACACGTGTTAGCACGACCCCGATGACCAGCCTTATTTTGGAATCATGCGAGGTGCATGCGTAACGCTCTTGCTGGGAACCTGGGTCCCAGCTTAACACGTGTTAACATGACCCCGATGACCAATGGACCGACCGAGTACTTACCCCGACATGCACCGACGGCTGATCTTGCTTTGGGTGCACCGATGACTGATCGAGCTCTGCTTCTTGGTGCTTAAATGCGACGGTGATGTCTTGTTACGGGGAAGAAGAGTTTTACTTGTTGACCCCTCTTGCTTGCCCCGAGTTCATCGACCTTTGGGTCTGATTCCTCTTGGACGTTTCTCGAAATCTTCCCTTTCCCTCTCTTGGTTTTCCTAGAACTCTCGAGTTCCCAAATTTTGGCCACCTGCACTCACTCCTGGGGTGAGGAGAACATAGGTCAGTGTCCGTACTCGCGCCTGGGGCGAGCAGGCTCCAACTGATCCCTTGGACTTGTATTTGGGGCAAGCAGAACTTGAAACTGGGAAACATGTGCACACTTGACATACTGAAATCTTTTTTATTGGGTGGCCTCGTTAAAAACCCTCATTAGGGAAAAGAGTGCCCCCTGATTTGCTCAACTATTTAACAGTATATACATTGAGTGTGTTCAGTGCAAGAACGCATCTACCTTACAACTTAACTGAAGTAGAAACTTAAGTGTGTAGCGTTCCACGTCTATGGGATAGGTGCTCCATCTAGGGTCTCCAGCCGATAGGCTCCATTCTCCAGCGCCTCAACCACTCTGTATGGGCCCTGGCGATGACCGACCTGGCGAGCACACCATTCTTCCAGCAACGACGAAAAGCTGTCCTTAACTTCAAACTTGTTCGCGCCTCCCAAGTTCTCCATAAGCTCGCTGCTTCCCTTTCGTTACACCATCGCGAGGTGTGTTAAAGCGAACTGACTGGACTTCCTTGAACTTGTGTGGGGAACTCATGACTTCAAGTGCTTCTCCAACGATTCATCTACTCTGGATGGGCGATTACCGACCTGGGATGCTTTACTCATGAGGGGCTTTGAAGCTTTGGATAGTACAAATGTTTTCTCTGCAGGAACTACTTCAGATTTAATCAGTACAACACAAGCACCAGGGATTTGTCTTCATCAAATAGGGGGAGATTGTTGAACCAAGTGGAGCTCAAGGTTTTGAAGAATCCAAATCCTTTGAAGGATGATGAAGCCTCTGCTTGTGTGATGCTGCTGTGCTGCTTTATAGTTTTGTTCTGGGGTAGTTCAAAGTGTAAACCAATATTAGATTTAATCTCAAAGCAAAAAGCATCTCAATCTTTAATGAAACAAAGTGTTTTTCAAACTAAGTTGAAACAACCGATTGTTCTGTCGAGACAACCGATTGTTTATACTTAGATGTTTTGAGAAAGTTTTGAAAACTGTTTTTGATTGGAGAAAACTGTTAAGTGACAAAACAACCGATTGATTCGAGGAAACAATCGATTGTTTGTTTTGGAACCATAACAGAAAATCTGTTTTCTTTGACTGAGCTTTAAATGATTTGAAACTGTATACGCTCCAGTCATTAAATGCTTTGACCAATCTTTTTTAGAGCAATTATGGATAAACAATCTTTCCTTTTATAATCAGAAGATCTGTATTATATAAGCTTTTTTTGGTTTTGAAAAAGAAGATATCAAAAGAACTAAGAACTGAAAAAGAGATTGCTGAAGTGCTTGAGAGATTGATTGAAGTATTGGGATAGGTTTTTTCACTTGTATTGATTTCAGATCTTATCTGTAACAAGTGTAATTCTGTAAACTGTTGAATCTTTTCTGTATACGTTGCTGAGATTGTCTGTGTGACCTTGAGGTATTCAAGATCAGAGATCTCAGTGTTGACCAAGGAGAGTGTGTGTCTTGAAGGGTTCAAGGTCATTCTCTTGGTTGTTGTGTAAGTAATCTGGGTTTGATTGCTTAGTGGATTTCCTCAGGGTTCTGAGAAGACTGGACGTAGCTCTGGGTTAGAGTGAACCAGTATAAAACTCTGTGTACAAATCTCTCTATCCCTTACTCTTTAAATTCAGTTTGTTTGTTATATGCTGATATAAACAACCGATTGTTTCGAAGAAACAACCGATTGTTTTCTTGGCAGTGTTGTTTTGCTCACTGTTTTGGCAAACTGAATTGTTTAATCCTTTGATTTATGAAAGATATTCATTCTGTTCTGTAAAAGTTTTGAGAAAACCCTTTAAACCATTCACCCCCCTCTAGTTTAAAGCCATATTTCCTAACAATTGGCATCAAGAGCTTGGTTCTTGAAAGTCATTCAAGTTGATCCTAAAATCCTTTTTCTATGGCTGGAAAAATATCTTTTGAGGAGGGTGCTTCAATCTACAAACCACCTTTATTCTGTGGATTGAATTATAAGTTTTGGGAAGCAAGAATGAAAATCTTTATTGAATCAATTGATCAAAGAATTTGGGACTCAATTGAGAATGGCCCTTACATTCCAAAATTCAAAAAGGATAATTCCTTTATTGTAAAACCTTTGTCCAAATGGACAGATGAGGAATGTAAGATGGTTCAGCTTGATAGGTCTGCTCAAAACATCATAGCTTCTGCACTGGATACTAATGAATTTTTCAGGATTACAAAGTGCAAAACTGCTAAGGAAATGTGGGAGACTCTCAAGGCTGCTCATGACTCAAAGGAAGCAATGACAAAGAGTCAAGTAAGAAGGAAGAAAAGGCAGAATAAGAAAAGTCTCAATCTTTGCTTAATGGCTAGAAAGGAGGATGACTCATGTAGTGTAAGTTCATCAAACTCTTCAAACTCTGAAAATAATAGTCAATTGCTTCAAGCCTTTCAAGAAACATGTAAGGACCTGTAAAATTGAATTGGAATAAAAAGGGTTATATTTTAAAAGAATTCTATGTATGTTTTATTTAAAATAAAAAGGGAGGAAAAGTTAAGTTTAGAAGGTTATGAGATCGCCGGTCGCCTGCTACACATGAGCGCCAGGTGGACGTCGCCAGGGCGCGAGGCATGCAGGCATCGCGCGGGCGCGAGAGGCATGCAGGCATCGCGCGGGCGCGAGAGGCATGCAGGCATCGCGCGGGCGCGAGAGGCATGCGGGCATCGCGCGGGCGCGAGGCATGCGGGCATTGCCAGAGCGCGAGGCACGTGGACGTGGCCAAGGCGCGAGAGGCATGCGGGCTTTGCCAGGGCGCGAGGCATGCAGACGTCGCCAGGGCGCGATGCATGCGGGCATCTTCCAGGGGGAGACATCGGTCGTCCAGCAGAAGATGTCATCGGTGGATAGTCTTCGCGCGAGAGGTCATCGGTGGATAGTCTTCGCGCGAGAGGTCATCGGTGGATAGCCTTCGCGCGAGAGGTCATCGGTGGATAGCCTTCGCGCGAGATGTCATTCGGTGGATTGTTTTCGCGCGAGGAGTCATCGACGAAAGGTTATCGCGCGATGTCGAGTTGCACACAGAGAAGGAAGACCCAGACTCCCAGCAGGAAGCGTAGTGCACGCACGCCAGGTAGACAAAAAGGGTGGTTCAGAATAGTGACATCAGAATGTTGGCATGCGCAGGGGACACTCGCGGTCGTACTGTTCAGAGCAGTGGCTGGCATGCACAAGCGACAACAGTGGCAGTACT
Source organism: Phaseolus lunatus (assembly GCA_013389735.1). Classification (NCBI taxonomy): domain Eukaryota; kingdom Viridiplantae; phylum Streptophyta; class Magnoliopsida; order Fabales; family Fabaceae; genus Phaseolus; species Phaseolus lunatus. The sequence continues at coordinate 31,440 of JAAFYQ010000286.1, forward strand.
GTTCAGAGCAGTGGTTGGCATGCACCAGAGACAACAGTGGTCGTACTGTTTAGGGCAGTGGTTCTCAGACTTCTCTGCAGAGTGGGTGGTGGCAGCTGCTTTTGGTGGATAAGTTGGTTTAAGATGCAGAAAACCCACTGCGGAGAGAGAGAAACGTTGCAGCCTTCAAAGAGAGAAAGAGTGAGTTACCTCCCTTCTCCTCCAGTTGCCTCCTTCGCGCTGCGATTCTAGCACCTTCACACGAGAGTACGACGAGCGACAGCCACCATTTGAGCACCTGGGCAGTTCTCTGCAAGTCCTTCGACCAGACGCAAAAACAAAGCCAAGGCGTTCTTCAAGCTCTGTTGGGTTTCGGAACTCTAGGTGTTTGCGCAAGTCCAGGTAAGGGAAGCTAGACTTCATTTTCAATACAAGCCATAGTTTAGCTATTTTTTGAAGTGAGGGCGACGTGGTCGCCGGTTTTCGTTTTCATCCTTGTAAAATGCTCTGTGCTATGTGTTGGGCGACGTGGTCGCCGGTTTTAAATGCAGACTTCGAAATACCCTGTTTTTGAACCAGGTCGCCGGTTTTGGCGTTGTTTGCGAAACTCTCTGTTTTTGGGTGTTGTTTTGAAACTACTTGAGATTTAAATGAAATATTCGAAGATCTGAACCTTGAAATGATTCGTTGCTGTGACTTGAATCAATTACTCGAGTGGTATGATGTTTTTGAATGCTGTGAATGTGGGATCGAGGCATAGTATTTTCAGGAAAGAAAATACCGTGTAAGATCTTGTAGTAGGTGCATTGATCGGTGATTCCTAAGGGGATATCCTGACTCTGCTGAGGTAATGGAATCACGTAGAGGAAGTTACTCAGTTGTTGAGAGTCGAAGGAGGTCTATATGATGGGCGTCTCGTGTGAAAAAGAACGAGCTCCGCCTGTCCTATGGATTAACCCTGTCATGCTTGGAGGGTGATGATATTGAGATTCATTCTACGCTTGTGAATGTGTGTGATTTCACGGCGACCCTGTGAATGTGTGTGATTTCACAGTGGGCAGTATGACAGGTGCAGATCTCTGAGTCTAATCAACGCACGAGTCAATCCGGAAGTAGTGTCAAGTGTCTTGTGTGATGAGTCAGTGGAAGTCTGACGTGAGAAATGAGAAACATTGAATTTATAGACACTTGATACAGTTGTGAAAATGAATGACTCTTGTGAATATTGTGAAATGTGTGATTTTTGGGTGATCAGGTGAAGAGTATGAGAAACTTGATAACTTTACGTGAATATCTTGAAATTGTTTACCTTGATTTTATTTTAAGTATCCTTATTTAAACTCTTTTTAAATGTCTAGCTTACCCTGTGTTTTCGTATGTGTTGTGGCCTTTTCTTAAACCTGTAATGATCGTGTATAATTTACACGGGAGCAGATGATGTTGCAGGAAGTAGAGCTCTTTAGAAAATTGTCGCTGGAAGGAGATCGCCTGTTTTCTTTTCTGTTGGGTGATCGCCCCTCTTGCTGCTTTATAATAGGAGATCGCCTATATGAAAGGAGATCGCCCTTCTTATAGGAGATCGCCCTTTTTGCCAGGAGATCGCCTATCTGTCTTTTGTATTGTATTTCGTTTACGTTTTAATGGAGAAGTGATCGGTTGTATTAAACTCCCTGTGAGGAGAAACTTATTTATTTTATATAAAGATTTTGCTCACTTCAATCTATTTGTCACCTTTATTTTCGTTTTATATTTATTTTCAAAGAGATTTGGCGGGATGTTACATTAATGGTATCAGAGCAGTTCGTCCTTAGGATGACCTGAGGGCTGTGGATCCATTGTGTTTCTTCTGCTCATGAAAGTTATTTGAGTTTAAAATAATAACTATAGTGAAAGGTTTTCAAACGTTTTTGTATTGAAATTTTGTGTGTGCTTTGGTGAATATATGTTCTAATTGAAAATCTTAGTATTAAGAATGAGAAGGTCTTGATAAAGTAGTGAGGGTGCACACTCATAACTGGATCGAGATGAGTCTCAATCTTAATTCCAAAGGTTTGATGTTTAGCATATATTAAATTCTGGTGTGAGCTATCTCATTCTCTTGAGTGTCTTTGTAATTGATTGAAAATGGTTGATTGGATTGGTGACTGCATACCAGTAGTTGTGCTGGTGTTATGCTTGATGTTATAAGCATTATGATTCTGTTGATGAGCTCAAATTCTTAATGATTTTGAGATGCTGACCTTTGTAAGGTCTAGCTGTTACCCCCCTTGAATGAATTGATTTCTTATCGATCTCATTCTTGTAGTTGTAGGGAATATAGGAATCTTATAGTTTCAAAATCTGAAAACGAAGGAGATGGCACGTAGACCTTCTACCCCTCCCCAACCTCCTTCGGAGATGAGCCAGATTGCCAAGGCTATCGAGATGATGGCAACTGCCATCCAACAGCAGAATACGGTAATGGCCCAGATTCATCAGGCTGTAATGAATCATTTGGGAACTGCTGGATCGGCTGCAACAGCTTCCCAGGTCAATCAGCCTCGGGAGCAGGTAGGGATGACCGAGTTCATAAGGCACAACCCACCCAAGCTCAGTGGGAGTGCTACCCCTGATCAAGCAGATCCGTGGACCAGGGAGTTACATGCCTTAGTAAGGAAGGCAAAGGTAGTGGAGACCCTGGAGAGGAGTGATTCCAGGATAATCAGATCACACCCAGGGGGTCCCTCCAGTGGGAAGGCCAAGGTGCAGCACCCACAAAGCAAACCTTATGCGAGACCTCCACCACGTCGGGCAGGAGCAGTTCCGCTCCAGTTTCAGCGGCAACAACCATGGAAACCAAAGTGTTTCCGTTGTGGTGGGTTACATAACGTCAAGGTGTGCTCCAAGAGGAATTCAGAGAAAGGGTGTTTCACATGCCAAGAAATGGGGCACATTTCTAGAGATTGTCCTAACAGAAAAAGGATGACTCAACCCAGTGGTTCTCGGCAGTTGAGGAATGAAGGCTGCACACCTCAGGCAACAGGGAGAGTGTTTGCCATGTCAGGAGCAGAGGCGTCTCAGTCAGGTAACCTCGTGCAGAGTATATGTTTTATAGCTGGTAGGAGTGTAAAAGTTTTGTTTGATTCTGGAGCGACACACTCCTTTGTGTCAAGCCTGTGTGTAGCCGAGTTGGGCCTTCTAGTGAAGGAGTTACCTTTCGAACTGTTGGTCTCTACACCTGCGTCAGGGCAGGTGATGACCTCTACAGTTTGCCCCGGATGTCCGGTGATAGTAGAGGGACGCAGATTCAAGGTGAACTTGATCTGCCTACCTCTTCGGGACCTAGATGTTATCCTGGGAATGGATTGGTTAGCTGCCAATCACGTTCTCATTGACTGCGGTGGTCAGAGGATTGCATTTCCAGACCTCCAAGGATCAGATGTAATATCTGCTCAGCAAGGGCAGTCAGCGTTGGAAGAAGGGGCGAGGTGCTTCGTGATACTCGCTCGGTCGGAGGTGGAGAATAAAGGGGACGTAAGCAGAATACCCGTGGTGAAAGATTTCACGGATGTATTTCCAGAAGAGGTACCTGGGTTACCTCCTAAGAGAGAGGTGGAACTCTCTATTGTTTTGGTACCTGGAGCTGGACCAGTGTCAACGGCTCCAGCTGAGTTGATGGAATTAGAGAAGGAAGTGTAAGTTAGATTTAGTGTACCAAGGTGTAGGTTCAGCTACATATAAGTTATGGAGAGTATGTAAGCAGAATGTTGAGGGTTTAAAGACTTAAGCATGTGTATCCATGGGAAGTACTGGAGTTAAGTTCCAAGATGAAAGTAGGAATCTTTCTTTGATCCGGAGCTTGGTGATGACCTCTAGCTGGACACAAGGCTTGAAATGGAAATTTGAGATTTGGTAGAGAATAAGTTTACAAGATGATTATATCATCTTGAGATGTATCAATGATTTTGGGAAAGAGGAAAGATGAAATATCTTAATTGTGTTTAAAGTTACAGTTAGGCAAAGAAAATTGTTGAAAAGCAACAGGCGGAGAAATTGCTTGGATGAGAGAGAAAGTCTCACGTGGGATGGATGTTGTTTAATTAATTTGGATTTGAAAGCTGTATGTGATTCGAAATTGGACACTAGTTTATGTTGAGTATGTAGGAGATGAATTGGATGTTATTCCAGAAAAGGGATTAGTGATCTGTCAATCACGTTTCCAAAGGTTAAGCTCAACGAAAGATAGTGTTTCCAAAGTTCAGCCGAATTGATTAAATTGAAGAAAATAAGTGGAAGAGTTGTTAGAGACGCAGTTAGTCAAGCCCAATATATCTCCTTGGAGTTTCCAGCATTGTTGGTTAAAAAGGAAGAGGAAGGACCTCAACTGTGTAGGGACTACAGGAAGTTGAATAAGTTGACCATCCAGGACAACTACCCTCTACCCGTAATTGATGAGTTGAGGGATCAGTTAGATGGAACTTCAGTGTCCTTAAAGTTTTATCGGAAATCTGGATAAAACCAGATTTTGCTAAGACAGAGGATGTGCAGAAGACAAGCCTTTTGAGGTTTAGTATGATGCCTCACATCAAAGTTCGAATTGTGTCTGAATACAAGAGAAGACAGGAGTTGCATATGTTCAATGCAACTCAAATTTCATGAGAGAAATTATTCTACTTATGATTTAGAATCGGCAGTGGTAGTGTTGTTATGGAGATTTGAAGACAGTAATTGTGTGAAGCTTTGTACGGGAGGAAATGCAGAATTCCCTTATTGTTGGAACCAGGAGGGCGAATCAGTTTTGATTGAACAGTGAGAGGATCCTAGTCTGAAACGTATTGTGGAATTTGCTAGGCACCGATCAGGCTAAAGGCTTTGTAACGGGTAAAGATGGAATATTGAGATTAATGGCAGAATTTGCATACCAGCAGATGGAGAATGGAAATTGATGAAGTATTGGAGTAGTAAGAGTTGGTTCAACAGACAACCGAGAAGGTGAAACTGATGCAAGGCAGAATGAAAGCTTCTGAAAGTCGGCAGATGTTCTCGGCAGATCAGAGGAGAAGACCTTTGGAGTTTGCTGCTGGGGATCATGTCTTTATGAGGGAAGCACCAGCCAAGGGTGTAGGACGAGCTATCAGATCAAAGAAGCTATCCCCTAAGTTTGTTGGGCCATATCAGATTCTAAGGGGGGGGATCAGTCCAGTGGCTTATGAGATCACCCCACCTCCCCAATTAGCAAACCTGCATAATGTGTTTCACGTATCACAGCTAAGGAAGTATCTTGCAGACCCTAGTCACGTGTTGGAAGTGGACGACGTGCAGATCGGGTGATTCACCATGGAATTTGAAGGAAACCATGAGAGATGCATATGCCCACCTCTTTCCCTTATAATTCAATTTTCGAGGACGAAAATTTTTTTCTTGTTGGGGAGAATGTAAGGACCTGTAAAATGAATTGGAATAAAAAGGGTTATATTTTAAAAGAATTCTATGTATGTTTTATTTAAAATAAAAGGGAGGAAAAGTTAAGTTTAGAAGGTTATGAGATCGCCGGTCGCCTGCTACACATGAGCGCCAGGTGGACGTCGCCAGGGCGCGAGGCATGCAGGCATCACGCGGGCGCGAGAGGCATGCAGGCATCGCGCGGGCGCGAGAGGCATGCAGGCATCGCGCGGGCGCGAGAGGCATGCAGGCATCGCGCGGGCGCGAGAGGCATGCAGGCATCGCGCGGGCGCGAGAGGCATGCGGGCATCGCGCGGGCGCGAGGCATGCGGGCATTGCCAGAGCGCGAGGCACGTGGACGTGGCCAAGGCGCGAGAGGCATGCGGGCTTTGCCAGGGCGCGAGGCATGCAGACGTCGCCAGGGCGCGATGCATGCGGGCATCTTCCAGGGGGAGACATCGGTCGTCCAGCAGAAGATGTCATCGGTGGATAGTCTTCGCGCGAGAGGTCATCGGTGGATAGTCTTCGCGCGAGAGGTCATCGGTGGATAGCCTTCGCGCGAGAGGTCATCGGTGGATAGCCTTCGCGCGAGATGTCATTCGGTGGATTGTTTTCGCGCGAGGAGTCATCGACGAAAGGTTATCGCGCGATGTCGAGTTGCACACAGAGAAGGAAGACCCAGACTCCCAGCAGGAAGCGTAGTGCACGCACGCCAGGTAGACAAAAAGGGTGGTTCAGAATAGTGACATCAGAATGTTGGCATGCGCAGGGGACACTCGCGGTCGTACTGTTCAGAGCAGTGGCTGGCATGCACAAGCGACAACAGTGGCAGTACTGTTCAGAGCAGTGGTTGGCATGCACCAGAGACAACAGTGGTCGTACTGTTTAGGGCAGTGGTTCTCAGACTTCTCTGCAGAGTGGGTGGTGGCAGCTGCTTTTGGTGGATAAGTTGGTTTAAGATGCAGAAAACCCACTGCGGAGAGAGAGAAACGTTGCAGCCTTCAAAGAGAGAAAGAGTGAGTTACCTCCCTTCTCCTCCAGTTGCCTCCTTCGCGCTGCGATTCTAGCACCTTCACACGAGAGTACGACGAGCGACAGCCACCATTTGAGCACCTGGGCAGTTCTCTGCAAGTCCTTCGACCAGACGCAAAAACAAAGCCAAGGCGTTCTTCAAGCTCTGTTGGGTTTCGGAACTCTAGGTGTTTGCGCAAGTCCAGGTAAGGGAAGCTAGACTTCATTTTCAATACAAGCCATAGTTTAGCTATTTTTTGAAGTGAGGGCGACGTGGTCGCCGGTTTTCGTTTTCATCCTTGTAAAATGCTCTGTGCTATGTGTTGGGCGACGTGGTCGCCGGTTTTAAATGCAGACTTCGAAATACCCTGTTTTTGAACCAGGTCGCCGGTTTTGGCGTTGTTTGCGAAACTCTCTGTTTTTGGGTGTTGTTTTGAAACTACTTGAGATTTAAATGAAATATTCGAAGATCTGAACCTTGAAATGATTCGTTGCTGTGACTTGAATCAATTACTCGAGTGGTATGATGTTTTTGAATGCTGTGAATGTGGGATCGAGGCATAGTATTTTCAGGAAAGAAAATACCGTGTAAGATCTTGTAGTAGGTGCATTGATCGGTGATTCCTAAGGGGATATCCTGACTCTGCTGAGGTAATGGAATCACGTAGAGGAAGTTACTCAGTTGTTGAGAGTCGAAGGAGGTCTATATGATGGGCGTCTCGTGTGAAAAAGAACGAGCTCCGCCTGTCCTATGGATTAACCCTGTCATGCTTGGAGGGTGATGATATTGAGATTCATTCTACGCTTGTGAATGTGTGTGATTTCATGGCGACCCTGTGAATGTGTGTGATTTCACAGTGGGCAGTATGACAGGTGCAGATCTCTGAGTCTAATCAACGCACGAGTCAATCTGGAAGTAGTGTCAAGTGTCTTGTGTGATGAGTCAGTGGAAGTCTGACGTGAGAAATGAGAAACATTGAATTTATAGACACTTGATACAGTTGTGAAAATGAATGACTCTTGTGAATATTGTGAAATGTGTGATTTTTGGGTGATCAGGTGAAGAGTAATAGAAACTTGATAACTTTACGTGAATATCTTGAAATTGTTTACCTTGATTTTATTTTAAGTATCCTTATTTAAACTCTTTTTAAATGTCTAGCTTACCCTGTGTTTTCGTATGTGTTGTGGCCTTTTCTTAAACCTGTAATGATCGTGTATAATTTACACGGGAGCAGATGATGTTGCAGGAAGTAGAGCTCTTTAGAAAATTGTCGCTGGAAGGAGATCGCCTGTTTTCTTTTCTGTTGGGTGATCGCCCCTCTTGCTGCTTTATAATAGGAGATCGCCTATATGAAAGGAGATCGCCCTTCTTATAGGAGATCGCCCTTTTTGCCAGGAGATCGCCTATCTGTCTTTTGTATTGTATTTCGTTTACGTTTTAATGGAGAAGTGATCGGTTGTATTAAACTCCCTGTGAGGAGAAACTTATTTATTTTATATAAAGATTTTGCTCACTTCAATCTATTTGTCACCTTTATTTTCGTTTTATATTTATTTTCAAAGAGATTTGGCGGGATGTTACAAAACACATGAAGAAGCAAACAGATTGGCTCTCTTAAACAATAGATTGAAAGAAAAGAATAGCTGGCTTAAAAATAGGGTAAAAGCACTGGAAGAGGATTTAGAAAATTCAAAAATGGATTTTGAAAATCTGGAAATCATTTACAAAAACTCCTCTTGCAAGTGTGATACTCTAATTTGTGAAAATTGTGAAAATCTTGAAAAGAAGGTACATTATCTTGTTAAAACAGTGGATAAGCTTTCAAAAGGCCAATCTAACTTTGAGAGTGTGCTAGCATCTCAAAAGTGTGTTTTTGGAAAATCAGGATTGGGCTTTAATCCACAAAAACAGCAAGATAGGTTTTCAAAATCGTTTTCAAGGGTGCCAGAAAAACAATCGATTGGACCATCGAAACAATCGGTTGTTACATGCTTCTATTGCATGAAGAGAGGTCATTCTGTGCGATTCTGTAAAATCAGAAAACATGATGTTCCTAAAGGGCTTATGAAGTGGATTCCTAAGAAAACTAAAGCTTGTGTTGATAAGTATACACCAGATGGACCCTCATTCATAAGGGGACCAAACCTATGTACTTGAGATTTTTCTTTGTAGGAAATCTTGGAGGAGAAAAAGCAGCTTTGGTACTTGGACAGTGGATGCTCCAAGCATATGACAGGGGACAAATCAAAGTTCCTGAGAATATCCTTCAAGCAAGAGGGTCATGTCACCTATGGAGATAACAACAAAGGAAGAATTCTTGGAAGAGGATCCATAGGAGATGAGAGCATCTTGGTGATTCATGATGTGCTCTTTATTGAAGGCCTAAAGCATAATCTGCTGAGTATTAGCCAACTGTGTGACAAGGGGTATCAAGTGATGTTCAAGGCAAACACATGTGAAATCTGTCTACCCAACACTAAAGAGGTAATGTTGGTAGGTAAGAGAGTTAATAATGTGTATCTTCTAGATATCTCTTCACCATGTTCAATTGGATGTCTTCTATCCAAGCAAGATGAATCTTGGCTTTGGCATAGAAGAACTGCTCATATTCACATGAATCATTTGAACAAGCTTATATCAAAAGATCTTGTGATTGGGCTGCCAAAACTCAAGTTTGAGAGGGATCACATTGTGAAGCTTGCCAAAAAGGGAAACAAGTGAAAAGTTCTTTTAAAACCAAAAATGTTGTCTCTTCATTGAGACCTCTTGAACTCCTTCACATGGATCTCTTTGGACCCTCTAGAACTATGAGTCTTGGTGGAAATTATTATGCTCTTGTTATTGTTGATGATTTCTCTAGGTACACTTGGACCTTGTTCTTAGAGTCAAAGAGTGATGCCCTTGCTGCATTCAAAAAGCTAGCAAGAAGTCTTCAAAACACAAAAGGCAGTAACATAGGCTCAATAAGGAGTGACCATGGAGGAGAATTCCAAAATGAGAAGTTTGTCAAGTTCTGTGAGAAGTTGGGAATTCTACACAATTTCTCTGCTCCAAGAACACCACAACAAAATGGAGTTGTAGAGAGGAAGAACAGGTCTCTTGAAGAGCTTGCAAGGACAATGCTTAGTGAATCTTCACTTCCTAAGTATTTTTGGGCAGATGCAGTGAGTACCTCCTGTTATGTGATGAATAGGGTGCTTATAAGGCCCATTTCGAAGAAAACTCCATATGAACTTTTCAATGGAAGAAGGCCTAACATCAGTCACCTCAAAGTCTTTGGCTGTAACTGTTTTGTTCTCAACAATGGAAAGGAAAGCTTGGGAAAATTTGATGAGAAAGCTGACCTTGGCATCTTCATTGGTTATTCCCTTACAAGCCATGCTTATAGAGTCTACAATAAAAGGTTGATGACTGTAGAAGAATCAGTTCATGTAGTCTTTGATGAGGCAGATCGCAGAATTAGTGAGAAACCAAAGATCAGTGCTGAGGAAGATGAACAGAGCATCAGTTTGGAGAAGTTGGATATCTGTGCAGAAAAACAACCGGTTGATTCGCAGAAACAACCGATTGAAATTCTGCAACAGAGTGAGCTGCCCAAAGAGTGGAGAATTCCCAGAGATCTGTCAGTGGATAACATCATAGGGCAGATAAAGGAAGGTGTCTCCACACGTAGCTCCATCTCAAACTTCTGCAGACACACAGCTTTTGTCTCTCAAATTGAACCTAAGTCAATTGAAGAAGCTCTCAAGGATGAGAAGTGGGTTGAAGCTATGCAAGAAGAGCTAAATCAATTCGAAAGAAATGAGGTATGGTTTCTTGTTCCTAGAACTAATGAAATGAATATTATTGGTGCAAAATGGGTTTTCAGGAACAAGCTAGATGAGGAAGGAGTGATCACAAGAAATAAAGCAAGGCTAGTTGCCAAGGGCTACAATCAAGAAGAGGGCTTAGACTATGATGAAACCTTTGCTCCTGTGGCTAGATTTGAGGCTGTGAGGCTGCTGCTGGCTTTTGCATGTATGAGTGGTTTTAAACTCTTCCAAATGGATGTAAAAAGTGCCTTCTTGAATGGCTACATCAATGAGGAAATCTATGTAGATCAACCACCGGGTTTGAAGACCACAAGTATCCCAATCATGTTTTCAAGTTGAAGAAAGCTTTGTATGGTCTGAAACAAGCTCCAAGGCAGTGGTATGAGAGGCTTAGCAACTTTCTGCTATCTCTTGGCTATGAAAGAGGAATGGTAGACAAGACTCTCTTCATCAAGAAGTCACTTGCAGAAATAATTCTTGTGCAAATATATGTTGATGACATCATCTTTGGTGCTACACAAGATAGGTTGTGTGAAGAATTTGTGGCTGCTATGAAAGGTGAGTTTGAAATGTCTATGATGGGAGAACTATCTTTCTTTCTTGGATTGCAGGTTAAACAAACAAAAGATGGGATCTTCTTAAGTCAATCAAAGTATTGCAAGGAGATTCTCAAAAAGTTTGAAATGGAAAACTGCAAAGAGGCAAGCACTCCAATGCCATCAAGCTGCTACATGGATGCAGATACTGCTGGAAAGAGTATAGATCAAACAAAGTTCAGAGGTTTGATTGGATCATTGCTTTATCTAACAGCAAGTAGGCCAGATATCATTTTTGCAGTGTGCCTATGCTCAAGGTATCAAGCAAATCCTAAAGAGTCACACTTCAAAGCTGCCAAGAGGATTCTGAAATATCTCAAAGGAACATCATCTGTAGGCTTATGGTATCCTTCTCATTCTCCAATACACTTAATTGGTTATTCAGATTCTGATTTTGCAGGTTGTAAGCTAGATAGAAAAAGCACAAGTGGCACTTGTCACCTTCTTGGCTCTAGCCTAATCTCATGGCATAGCAAGAAGCAAGCATGTGTTGCTCTCTCAACTGCAGAGGCAGAATATATTGCTGCCGGTAGCTATTGTGCACAGATTCTATGGCTCAAACAACAACTTGCAGATTTTGGATTACAAATCAGCAAAGTTCCCTTGATGTGTGATAACACAAGTGCAATCAACCTTACCAAAAATCAAATCCAGCACTCAAGGACCAAACATATTGAAATAAGACATCATTTTATCAGAGATCATGTGCAAAATGGAGACTGCGAAGTGAAGTTTGTGGAGACCAAATTGCAGTTAGCTGACATCTTCACAAAGCCTTGCCAAAGAGCGGTTTTTCTTCTTAAGAAATGAGTTAGGTATCCTTGATCTAAATAATCTCTCTTAAAATCTGTGTTTGGTACATGTTAAAGTCTATTTGTGAAGACAAATAGGGGGAGAATTATTTGGTACTTGTATTTCTGTATCTTATATTCTGTATCTTATATGCATAAAATGTTTAAAAAAAAAAAAAAAAACTCTGAGTGTAAAGTGTTTTCTGCTGCTGCTGATAAAAACAACCGATTGTTCCGTGTAAACAATCGATTGAATTTTATGTTTAAAAGAGGTTTAATCTAACTTGCTGCTGTAAGAAGTTTTGGATAGTGCAGATGTCTTCTATGCAGGAACTGCTTCAGATTTAATTAGTACAACACAAGCACCAGGGATTTGTCTTCATCAAATAGGGGGAGATTGTTGAACCAAGTGGAGTTCAAGGTTTTGAAGAATCCAAATCCTTTGAAGGATGATGAAGCCTCTGCTTGTGTGATGCTGCTGTGCTGCTTTATAGTTTTGTTCTGGGGTAGTTCAAAGTGTAAACCAATATTAGATTTAATCTCAAAGCAAAAAGCATCTCAATCTTTAATGAAACAAAGTGTTTTTCAAACTAAGTTGAAACAACCGATTGTTCTGTCGAGACAACCGATTGTTTATACTTAGATGTTTTGAGAAAGTTTTGAAAACTGTTTTTGATTGGAGAAAACTGTTAAGTGACAAAACAACCGATTGATTCGAGGAAACAATCGATTGTTTGTTTTGGAACCATAACAGAAAATCTGTTTTCTTTGACTGAGCTTTAAATGATTTGAAACTGTATACGCTCCAGTCATTAAATGCTTTGACCAATCTTTTTGAGAGCAATTATGGATAAACAATCTTTCCTTTTATAATCAGAAGATCTGTATTATATAAGCTTTTTTTGGTTTTGAAAAAGAAGATATCAAAAGAACTAAGAACTGAAAAAGAGATTGCTGAAGTGCTTGAGAGATTGATTGAAGTATTGGGATAGGTTTTTTCACTTGTATTGATTTCAGATCTTATCTGTAACAAGTGTAATTCTGTAAACTGTTGAATCTTTTCTGTATACGTTGCTGAGATTGTCTGTGTGACCTTGAGGTATTCAAGATCAGAGATCTCAGTGTTGACCAAGGAGAGTGTGTGATAGCATTCCTATGAGCTCTTCTTTGGATTTTGGAGTTCCTTGGTGATGATGGATGCGGAAGCTTATGGAGGAGGTGAGCAAGGCCTTCCTAGGAAGCATGGGTGCCTTGAAGGTGCATGAAGAGTGAGGAAATGGGGAGGTTTGGCCAGCCCCTTTGGTAGTGATGAATTGAAGACTAAAACCTAAGTGTTAGGCAAAGAGTGGTGTATGGCACAATTTTGGCAGCATAACAATACTCTATTTAATCTTGAAAATACAAGGTGTAGGCTCCTCCTTTTATAGGCTAAGGAGGACCATAATGTAACCCTAATGCTAGCCAAATGAAATGTAAATGTGAAGCACATGGGCCACATGGAAAGTGTGAGCACATGGGGAGGGGTGTGTCTAGTTTGTAAGTTCACCCCCTCCATGGGCTTTCTAGAATAGTGGGAAGGTTAACTTCTCCTTAATTCTAATGTGCAGAAAAATAAACATTTGTCCACATGGCTATGCTATTTACACCCCAACTAAAGCTAAACTACATTTGATGGGCCTTCACGGAATATGTGCTAGTATGCCACTCTCCCATTCATAGCTTTGATCCAAGTCTTCTTGTCCTAGACGCTTCTAGCTTGGCCTTCTCGTCCTAGACCCTCCTAGCTTGTCTTAGACGCTCCTAGCTTGGTCTTAGACGCTCTTGACTTGGCTCTTGCCTTTCATGGAAGGTTGTGCTTGGCCTCTTCCATCATCCCCTCCCTCTTGAAAAAGGATTTGTCCTCAAATCCCTTGCTTTGTCTTCAACTAGGGGATGGATGGGGCTGGATGGTGTCCATCATCTCCTCCTCCTTTGAGAAGATCTATCCTCAGATCTACAGATTTGATCTCGGATAGTAGCCTATTGTTTCGGCAAGGCTTGTCCTCCCGGATCAAACGTCCACCTATGGAAATCATCAAAAAGTAAAGGTGTTAGTGTGAGCAATTGGAGAGAACTTAATTGTATGAAGTTGCCATTTTTGTTTTTCTTTTGTTTTTGGCAACTTTGTACAATATTTCTCTTTTGATGGTTGTATGTGTTCTCTAATCCTCTTATGTATTTGAAAATTTTCAATATTGGTTACCTTTTCCTTAGGCACAATACCTTTAGGAAAGGGTAACAACTTAAAAAGCGAAAGAGGATTAAGTCCACATGCAATTTCAAATGTAGAAATATTAGTAGTCTTGTGACTACTCCATTGTATGCATGCTCAAAAGGATACTCATCCCAAGAATTGTGATTGTCTTTCATGATTTCTCTAGGCATAGTAAAAAGAGCTATGTTTTCAATTTTATTTTGACCATTCTTTTGAGGATAAAAATTTGAAGAGTACAACTTAATTTCAAGTTTTTCTAAAAGATTCCTCAAATGATGGTTTTCAAATTTGGAGCTCTATCCAATACTATGCTTGAAGATAAACCATGAAGACTTGTCACTTCTATATAGAAGAGATTATCCATATCCATAAAAATGGAATCAAAACCTTTTGTTGTCCTAGGGAGCTCTAAGATAAAATTGAGGTTTATGTCTTCCCAAGGATCATTTGCAAAAGGTAAAGGAGTATGAGTTCATGAGACACACCTTAGGTGTATTTTTAAAACAAGAAATGTATCTAGGGTAATGTCTTTGAACATCTTTTCTCATGGGTGACAAAAGTTTTCCTTTTAAAAAGCTCTAGAGTTTTATCAACTCTAATTTGGTCCATGAGTTCTCCTTCATGAAGAATTTTTCTCTTATGTGTAAAGATAGTCTCGTTGTTACAACCATTGTTTATGAGAAGTTTCACACTTGGCAATGGTTGTCTCAATAGGACATGACAAGTTTCTTTAGGCACTACTTCACATAAAAATTTGTTTTTGTAGATGCTTGTAAATAACTTGACATTCACTTGGTGATATCCTAGCACATATGAGAAATAATCCACTTTATCTTTATCTATGCAAGCTTCTTTTAAAGACTCTTTTTTGTTAATATGCTTGCAAGTGTTCCTTACAAAAGGAAAGGCTAGGTTGTTCAACAAGACGCATATTTTCAAAGGTATTTTTAAATCTTTTGTCTTGTTGAATGACCTTGTGAGAAGGAACACTATTCTCCCACGCCTTTTGTTTCTCAAGGGTCTTCTCATGCTTTTCTTTTTCTTTTTCTTTTTCTTTAGCTTCCCTTTCGGCTTCCTCTCTTTTCTTTTTGTATCTTTCTTCCTTTCTTTCTTTATGGGAAGCAAATAATTTTTCTACCCTCATTTCCAATCTAGGTAAACTTCTACATTGTCCTTACCATAAAATGAGGTAGGTCTACTCTAACCTCCCTTGGGGCTTCTTCTCTCTCTTCTCCTATTTCTCCTAGGGGGTGGTTGGTAGTAATCATTGATTCTAAGGCTTCCCTCCCCTAGAGACTCTTGGATTTGTGATTGAGATGCATGGGTATGTGTTTTTTTTGAATTTTGAGATTTTTCTTCTTTGCTCTAGTTAATTCATTGATTTTAGACTCATTTTCCAATTGTCTATATGAAATATGTTGTACGTCCTTGGAGAGTTGTTTCAAAAGAGATTTTATGGACCCTACATCACTTTCAATGAACTTGGAAGAGTGAGTAGACATGACTAGAACTTTGTGTATAGAAATGTTTTACTTTTAAAAGAAGAGGAAAGTTAATGAAGGTAGCTTTCCAGGTAAGAGAGGTGAGTCACAATGGACTACTTAAATACCAAGTCTTGCCTTAGCAAAAACTATCCCTCCAAAACCTTACACAAGTCCTTCTTTAGGTAAAACACTTAGAACACAATGAGGATGAAGAAATAAAATTTTTAATGCAAGAAAACAATGCAAGCTATCTAGCAAATGAAGCAAATTATCAAAGCCTTAAACAAGATTAAACAAGAAATTAACAAAGTGATTAAAGCAAGTTGGTTCAATTAAAGCAATTAACAAAAACAAATTAAGCTAGACGGCCCTAGGTGAGGCTTCTTGGACACTTGGAGCCCTTGAAGACACACTCACCGACTAATTGCGTGATTAACAAGTAATTAACACAAGCAAGATTGCAAAGAAATTAAATGACACTCCCTTTGTTGCTTTTACTATTTGCACCCCTTTTGTTGTTCTTCTAGTTGCACCCCTTTTGTTGCTCTTCTACTTGTTGGGCCTTCCAAAGTGTGTGGTGTATTTGTAGTATGGTGTTTGTTGCTGCCCTTTGCCTTTGTTCCTCTTGGAATTAGGTCAATAAAATCTTCAATCCAGCACCTATTAAGCAAGCTAGACTCCCCTCAAATCAAATTCCCACTCAACAAGTACCAATTGATATTTAATCCACCAACAAGCTTAGAGGCCAAAGAAAGAAAGCAAGAAACAAATTAATTTGAAAATAATACCACACAAATGGAATAAATGTGACACAACTAGAAAGAGTTCAAATGAAATTAGACAAGCAAATAAAAGGTACTCAAATAATGGATGGCACACAAAAAGGAACCTAGGAATAGCACTAGATTTGATTTAAAAACCAAAAAACAGCACCACAGAAAAGCACAAATTGTTGTGGTCCAGAAAGCGTATCTTTAAAAGATTTATGCTAAGCTGACCCTTTTGTATTTGCTTCTGAAAATTGAGACACAATCAGAACAAGATCTTAACAAACTTTTGGCGTTGATTTCACTCCAAACGCATGTACCAATTAATTTTGGTAAATTTTATAAAATCAGTGCTCTGATACCAAATGATAGCATTCCTATGAGCTCTTCTTTGGATTTTGGAGTTCCTTGGTGATGATGGATGCGGAAGCTTATGGAGGAGGTGAGCAAGGCCTTCCTAGGAAGCATGGGTGCCTTGAAGGTGCATGAAGAGTGAGGAAATGGGGAGGTTTGGCCAGCCTCTTGGTAGTGATGAATTGAAGACTAAAACCTAAGTGTTAGGCAAAGAGTGGTGTATGGCACAATTTTGGCAGCATAACAATACTCTATTTAATCTTGAAAATACAAGGTGTAGGCTCCTCCTTTTATAGGCTAAGGAGGACCATAATGTAACCCTAATGCTAGCCAAATGAAATGTAAATGTGAAGCACATGGGCCACATGGAAAGTGTGAGCACATGGGGAGGGGTGTGTCTAGTTTGTAAGTTCACCCCCTCCATGGGCTTTCTAGAATAGTGGGAAGGTTAACTTCTCCTTAATTCTAATGTGCAGAAAAATAAACATTTGTCCACATGGCTATGCTATTTACACCCCAATTAAAGCTAAACTACATTTGATGGGCCTTCACGGAATATGTGCTAGTATGCCACTCTCCCATTCATAGCTTTGATCCAAGTCTTCTTGTCCTAGACGCTTCTAGCTTGGCCTTCTCGTCCTAGACCCTCCTAGCTTGTCTTAGACGCTCCTAGCTTGGTCTTAGACGCTCTTGACTTGGCTCTTGCCTTTCATGGAAGGTTGTGCTTGGCCCTCTTCCATCATCCCCTCCCTCTTGAAAAAAGATTTGTCCTCAAATCCCTTGCTTTGTCTTCAACTAGGGGGATGGATGGGGCTGGATGGTGTCCATCATCTCCTCCTCCTTTGAGAAGATCTATCCTCAGATCTACAGATTTGATCTCGGATAGCAACCTATTGTTTCGGCAAGGCTTGTCCTCCCGAAAATGAACTTTCTTAAACTGGCTTTGCAACTACAACTTCCATTAGAACTAGATGGTTGGGAATTGACACTTACACTCCAAAGGCTTACCTTTTTTATGCTATTGGAGGGGCCTAGATCTTCAAGCCTTAATGTTAATGGAAAGATTCATTCCTAAATTTGTCTATTGCCCCTGGTACTCTAACAGGTTGGGGGGTATTGGATAGCTCTTTAGCAAAGGATCTTAGATAGGTTGGTTCTATACTAGACTACTTTAAGGGATCTTTTCTGACTCTACTATTGTATTGCATAAAAACCATATGATAGTGTGACTCCCTCCATATCGTGGAAGAAAGAAAGCATATTCAACACAAAATAAACGTCCACCTATGGAAATCATCAAACAAAGTAAAGGTGTTAGTGTGAGCAATTGGAGAGAACTTAATTGTATGAAGTTGCCATTTTTGTTTTTCTTTTGTTTTTGGAAACTTTGTACAATATTTCTCTTTTGATGGTTGTATGTGTTCTCTAATCCTCTTATTTATTTGAAAATTTTCAATATTGGTTACCTTTTCCTTAGGCACAATACCTTTAGGAAAGGGTAACAACTTAAAAAGCGAAAGAGGATTAAGTCCACATGCAATTTCAAATGTAGAAATATTAGTAGTCTTGTGGACTACTCCATTGTATGCATGCTCAAAAGGATACTCATCCCAAGAATTGTGATTGTCTTTCATGATTTCTCTAGGCATAGTAAAAAGAGCTATGTTTTCATTTTTTTTGACCATTCTTTTGAGGATAAAAATTTGAAGAGTACAACTTAATTTCAAGTTTTTCTAAAAGATTCCTCAAATGATGGTTTTCAAATTTTGGAGCTCTATCCAATACTATGCTTGAAGATAAACCATGAAGACTTGTCACTTCTATATAGAAGAGATTATCCATATCCATAAA
Source organism: Phaseolus lunatus (assembly GCA_013389735.1). Taxonomy (NCBI): domain Eukaryota; kingdom Viridiplantae; phylum Streptophyta; class Magnoliopsida; order Fabales; family Fabaceae; genus Phaseolus; species Phaseolus lunatus. The sequence goes on from JAAFYQ010000286.1 coordinate 49,764, forward strand.
AATTGAATCAAAACCTTTTGTTGTCCTAGAAGCTCTAAGATAAAATTGAGGTTTATGTCTTCCCAAGGATCATTTGCAAAAGGTAAAGGAGTATAGAGTTCATGAGACATCACCTTAGGTGTATTTTTAAAACAAGAAATGTATCTAGGGTAATGTCTTTGAACATCTTTTCTCATGGGTGACAAAAGTTTTCCTTTTAAAAGCTCTAGAGTTTTATCAACTCTAATTTGGTCCATGAGTTCTCCTTCATGAAGAATTTTCTCTTATGTGTAAAGATAGTCTCGTTGTTACAACCATTGTTTATGAGAAGTTGCACACTTGGCAATGGTTGTCTCAATAGGACATGACAAGTTTCTTTAGGCACTACTTCACATAAAATTTGTTTTTGTATATGCTTGTAAATAACTTGACATTCACTTGGTGATATCCTAGCACATATGAGAAATAATCCACTTTATCTTTATCTATGCAAGCTTCTTTTAAAGACTCTTTTTTTGTTACTATGCTTGCAAGTGTTCCTTTACAAAAGGAAAGGCTAGGTTGTTCAACAAGACGCATATTTTCAAAGGTATTTTTAAATCTTTTGTCTTGTTGAATGACCTTGTGAGAAGGAACACTATTCTCCCGCCTTTTTTGTTTCTCAAGGGTCTTCTCATGCTTTTCTTTTTCTTTTTCTTTTTCTTTAGCTTCCCTTTCGGCTTCCTCTCTTTTCTTTTGTATCTTTCTTTCCTTTCTTTCTTTATGGGAAGCGAATAATTTTTCTACCCTCATTTCCCAATCTAGGTAAACTTCTACATTGTCCTTACCATAGAAATGAGGTAGGTCTACTCTAACCTCCCTTGGGGCTTCTTCCTCTCTTCTCCTATTTCTCCTAGGGGGTGGTTGGTAGTAATCATTGATTCTAAGGCTTCCCTCCCCTAGAGACTCTTGGATTTGTGATGGATGCATGGGTATGTGTTTTTTTTGAATTTTGAGATTTTTCTTCCTTTGCTCTAGTTAATTCATTGATTTTAGACTCATTTTCCAATTGTCTATATGAAATGTGTTGTACGTCCTTGGAGAGTTGTTTCAAAAGAGATTTTATGGACCCTACATCACTTTCATGGACTTGGAAGAGTGAGTAGACATGACTAGAACTTTGTGTATAGAAATGTTTTACTTTTAGAGAAGAAAGGAAAGTTAATGAAGGTAGCTTTCCAGGTAAGAGAGGTGAGTCACAATGGACTACTTAAATACCAAGTCTTGCCTTAGCCAAAAACTATCCCTCCAAAACCTTTACACAAGTCCTTCTTTAGGTAAAACACTTAGAACCACAATGAGGATGAGAGAAATCAAATTTTTAATGCAAGTAAACAGCACAACAATGCTAAGCTTCTAGCAAATGAAGCAAGAATATCAAAAGCCTTAACAAGATTAAACAAGAATATTAACAAAGTGATTGGATTAGCAATTTGGTTCAATTAAAGCAATTAACAAAAACAATTAAGCTAGACGGCCCTAGGTGAGGCTTCTTGGACACTTGGAGCCCTTGAAGACACACTCACCGACTACCAAATTGGCGTGATTAACAAGTATTAACACAAGCAAGATTGAAGAATTAAATGACACTCCCTTTGTTGCTTTTACTACTATTTGCACCCCTTTTGTTGTTCTTCTAGTTGCATCCCTTTTGTTGCTCTTCTACTTGTTGGGCCTTCCAAGTGTGTGGTGTATTTGTAGTATGGTGTTTGTTGCTGCCCTTTGCCTTTGTTCCTCTTGGAATTAGGTCAATAAAATCTTCAATCCAGCACCTATTAAGCAGCTAGACTCCCCTCAAGTCAAATTCCACTCAACAAGTACCAATTGATATTTAATCCACCAACAAGCTTAGAGGCCAAAGAAAGAAAGCAAGAAACAAATTAATTTGAAAAACAGTACCACACAAATGGAATTAAATGTGACACAACTAGAAAGAGTTCAAATGAAATTAGACAAGCAAATAAAAGGTACTCAAATAATGGATGGCACACAAAAAGGAACCTAGGAATAGCACTAGATTTGATTTAAAAACCAAAAAACAGCACCACAGAAAAGCACAAATTGTTGTGGTCCAGAAAGCGTATCTTTAAAAGATTTATGCTGAGCTGACCCTTTTGTATTTGCTTCTGAAAATTGAGACACAATCAGAACAAGATCTTAACAAACTTTTGGCGTTGGTTTCACTCCAAACGCATGTACCAATTAATTTTGGTAAATTTTATAAAATCAGTGCTCAGAGTTGCCAGCTGGAACGTCAAGATTGCACACTTTTTTTGTAATATTTATCTTTTTTTTTCTATTTCTTTTTTTCAGATGGTTCTTTTTTTGTCCTTTTGATAACACCTCAAATATGTGAAATACAGAGGCTCAGAAATTTTTGATGATGTATGTGATTTTCATAAATCAAAACAGTCAGCACAGAACAGTGAAAAACAGGGGGTTCTGAAAAATGGAATGAAAAACAGAATGATATACCTCAAAAACACAATGGAGTTAATATGATGGAATTTGTGTGGATCTAACACACAAATAAGAACTCAAACTAAAATTAAAAATGCACCAAAGGATCAACACAAAACAGATTTCAGATCAAGCATTCAGACCAAAAACAAGAAACAAATAAATCAAAAAGAGTACTACTAGGATTTGATGACAAATATGGAAACACATGACTTAGACAAAACTTATGGATTCATAAAATGAAAAGACACAAGAACATCATATGACCCAAATGAAATTTCAAGCAAGACTCAAATACCTAAAAATAAAACAGCAACACAAATATATCAAGAATCCTACACAAAATTGAAAATAGATGTTCAAGCACAAGTTTGAACAACCCCACCAATGAAATGAATAAACAAGCATTCAAATCATATTAAAACACAAAAAACAGCAAGACAACTTGGAATAAAGATGAACAACTTGGAGAAAAGAAGAACTCAAAAAGAAAATGAAAAGAGATACTCATCTTTGAAGAACCATAGCTCTAGATACCAAATGATAGCATTCCTATGAGCTCTTCTTTGGATTTTGGAGTTCCTTGGTGATGATGGATGCGGAAGCTTATGGAGGAGGTGAGCAAGGCCTTCCTAGGAAGCATGGGTGCCTTGAAGGTGCATGAAGAGTGAGGAAATGGGGAGGTTTGGCCAGCCCCTTTGGTAGTGATGAATTGAAGACTAAAACCTAAGTGTTAGGCAAAGAGTGGTGTATGGCACAATTTTGGCAGCATAACAATACTCTATTTAATATTGAAAATACAAGGTGTAGGCTCCTCCTTTTATAGGCTAAGGAGGACCATAATGCAACCCTAATGCTAGCCAAATGAAATGTAAATGTGAAGCACATGGGCCACATGGAAAGTGTGAGCACATGGGGAGGGGTGTGTCTAGTTTGTAAGTTCACCCCCCCCATGGGCTTTCTAGAATAGTGGGAAGGTTAACTTCTCCTTAATTCTAATGTGCAGAAAAATAAACATTTGTCCACATGGCTATGCTATTTACACCCCAATTAAAGCTAAACTACATTTGATGGGCCTTCACGGAATATGTGCTAGTATGCCACTCTCCCATTCATAGCTTTGATCCAAGTCTTCTTGTCCTAGACGCTTCTAGCTTGGCCTTCTCGTCCTAGACCCTCCTAGCTTGTCTTAGACGCTCCTAGCTTGGTCTTAGACGCTCTTGCCTTGGCTCTTGCCTTTCATGGAAGGTTGTGCTTGGCCCTGTTCCATCAGAAGTGGAAGAATGGAAGATGAAGAATGGAAGAAGAAGATCGAAAAAGAAGAATGGAAGAAGAAGATCGGAAGAAGAAGAATGGAAGAATAAGATTAGAAGAAAAAGAATGGAAGAAGAAATGGGAAGAAGAAGAATGGAAGAAGAAGAAAGGAAGAAGAAGATCGGAAGAACAAGTATGGAAGAAGAAGAATGGAAGAAGAAGAAGGCAAGAAGAACATCGGAAGAAGAAGAATGGAAGAAGAAGATGGAAGAAAATGAATGGAAGAAGAAGAATGGAAGAAGAAGATCGGAAGTGGAAGAATGGAAGAAGAAGAAGGGAAGAAGAAGAATGGAAGAAGAAGATCGGAAGAAGAAGAATGGAAGAAGAAGAAGGGAAGAAGAAGAATGGAAGAAGAAGATCGAAAGAAGAAGAATGGAAGAAGAAGATCGGAAGAAGAAAATAGAAGAAGAAGATCGGAAGAAGAAGAATGGAGGAAGAAGAAGGGAAGAAGAAGATCAGAAGAAGAAGAATGGAAGAAGAAGATCGGAAGAAGAAGAATGGAAGAAGAAGAATGGAAGAATAATATCGGAAGAAGAAGATCGCAAGAAGAAGAATGGAAGAAGAAGAATGGAGGAAGAAGATCGAAAGAAGGAGAATGGAAGAAGAAGATCGGAAGAAGAAGAATAGAAGAATATATCGGAAGAAGAAGAAGGGAAGAAGAAGAAGGGAAAAAAAAGAATGGAAGAAGAAGATCGGAAGAATAAGAATGGAAGAAGAAGATCGGAAGAAGAAAATTAAGAAGAAGAATTTAGAAGAATAGGAATGTAATAATATATCAAAGAAGAACAATGGAAGAAGAAGATCGAAGAAGAAGAATGGAAGAAGAAGAAGAAGAAGAAGATCGGAAGAACAAGTATGGAAGAAGAAGAATGGAAGAAGAAGAAGGCAAGAAGATCATCGTAAGAAGAAGAATGGAAGAATAAGAATGGAAGAAAATGAATGGAAAATAATAATGGAATAATAATATCGGAATTGGAAGAATTGAATAAGAAGAAGGGAAGAAGAAGAATGGAAGAAGAAGATCGGAAGAAGAAGAATGGAGGAAGAAGAAGGGAATAATAAGATCGGAAGAAGAAGAATGCAAGAAGAAGATCGGATGAAGAAGATCGGAAGAAGAAGATCGGAGGAAGAAGAATTAAAAAAGATCGGAAGAAGAAGAATGGAAGAACAACATCGGAAGAAGAAGAATGGAAGAAGAAGATCGGAAGAAGAAGAATGGAGGAAGAAGAATGGAAGAAGAAGATCGGAAGAAGAAGAATGGAAGAAGAAGATCGGAAGAAGAAGAATGGAAGAAGAAGAATGGAAGAAGAGGATCGGAAGAATAAGATCGGAAGAAGAAGAATGGAAGAAGAAGAATGGAGGAAGAAGATCGAAGAAGAAGAATGGAAGAAAAGATCGGAAGAAGAAGAATACAAGAAGAAGATCGAAAGAAGAAGATGGGAAAAAGAAGAATGGAAGAAGAAGATCGGAAGAAGAAGAATGGAAGAAGAAGATTGGTAGAAAAAGAATGGAAGAAGAAGATCGGAATAAGAAGAATGGAAGAAGAAGATCGGAAGAAGAACAATAGAAGAAGAAGAATGGAAGAAGAAGATCGGAAGAAGAAGAATGGAAGAAGAAGATCGGAAGAAGAAGAATGGAAGAAGAAGATCGGAAGAAGAGGAATGGAAGAAGAAGATCGGAAGAAGAAGAATGGAAGAAGAATATCGGAAGAAGAAGAATGGAAGAAGAAGATCGGAAGAAGAAGAACGGAAGAAGAAGATCGGAAGGGGAAGAATGGAAGAAGAAGAATGGAAGAAGAAGATCGAAAGAAGAAGAATGGAAGAAGAAGATCGGAAGAAGAAGAATGGAAGAAGAAGAATGGTAGAAGAAGAATGGAAGAATAAGATCAGAAGAAGAACAATGGAAGAAGAAGATCGGAAGAAGAAGAATGGAAGAAGAAGATCGGAAGAAGAAGAATGGAAGAAGAAGATCGGAAGAAGAAGAATGGAAGAAGAATATCGGAAGAAGAAGAATGGAAGAAGAAGATCGGAAGAAGAAGAACGGAAGAAGAAGATCGGAAGTGGAAGAATGGAAGATGAAGAATGGAAGAAGAAGATCGAAAGAAGAAGAATGGAAGAAGAAGATCGGAAGAAGAAGAATGGAAGAAGAAGAATGGTAGAAGAAGAATGGAAGAATAAGATCAGAAGAAGAAGAATGGAAGAAGAAGATCGGAAGAAGAAGAATGGAAGAAGAAGAAAGGAGAAGAAGATCGGAAGAACAAGTATGGAAGAAGAAGAATGGAAGAAGAAGAAGGCAAGAAGAAGATGGGAAGAAGAAGAATGGAAGAAGAAGATCGGAAGAAGAAGAATGGAAGAAGAACATCGGAAGAAGAAGAATGGAAGAAGAAGAATGGAAGAAGATGAATGGAAGAAGAAGAATGGAAGAAGAAGATCGGAAGTGGAAGAATGGAAGAAGAAGAGTGGAAGAAGAAGAATGGAAGAAGAAGATCGGAAGAAGAAGAATGGAGGAAGAAGAAGGGAAGAAGAAGATCGGAAGAAGAATAATGGAAGAAGAAGATCGGAAGAAGAAGAATGGAAGAAGAAGATCGGAAGAAAAATAATGGAAGAAGAAGATCGGACGAAGAAGAATGGAAGAAGAAGATCGGAAGAAGAAGAACGGATGAAGAAGATCGGAAGAAGAAGTGATCCGGTCGGTCATCGGTAGTCGATGACATCAGCAGTAGTTGACCACGTGGACCATTCACAGGGTAACACGTGGTAGAGGATAGCAGGCGAGTCAAGGAGGCGATCACTCAGAATGGTAATCGCCTATCGCGTTGAGGATGACTAGTCGGTCATCGCCGGTATGATCAGTAATCGCCGAGATTGCACATGATCGCTGTGTGTTAAGGTTGGGAGATCAGGTGGTCAGCAAGTCGCCGAAAGAGCACATCGCCGGGTATTTGAGAAGACTTGGCAAGCACTTGTTGTATGGTCTAAGTACAGAGGATAAGTGGCATATCTGCCACCATGTGTAGTGCGAGCTGCAGTGCCCAGAGTAGCCTGCGTACTAAGCTACTCCCTGTGTGGATAACTTAGTCGCAGGGGCACAGTTGAAGTAACGTTTCAGCTGCAGATACTCCAGATGGTGACACGTGTACGACCAGATGTTATCCACGTGTCAAGAGGAATAACCGTCAGGAGAGAGAAATACTCAGGTATATATACAAACTCTTAACGAAATGAGAGAGAGGGTTTTTTCAGATTCTCATAGCTCACACATCTGAGAGTTTCAGTCACACACGGGTCTCACAGAGAGATTCAGATATAGTTTTGGTGTTCCTGTTGCCTGACTTAAGCGTCGGAGCTACAACGGCCGCTAGAGGCGCCGTCTGTGTGTTTTGCAGGCAGCGTTTGGAGTTCCGGCGGTGGTTCTTGGAGCGTTCCTGCAGAACAGAGGGCTAGACGAAGGAGTGACGAGGCAGTCCTCCACGTTCTAGTCAAGCGGCCGGATCATTTGGCGCCCACCGTGGGGCCCGTGTAAATCTGGTTCCCATCCACGTTGCAGTTTCTTGAGGTTTCTTGAGGTTTCTTGGAGCTCCTTGATCATTTCGTCGAAGTGGAGTTACGTCGAAGTGCAGAGGAGATGAGTAGAAGAACTAGGCAAACCTCACTTGCGTCATCTGCTGAAGAAGGAGCCGTTACCATGGCGCAGGTAGTGGAGATGATGCGCGCGCTGCAAGATAGCGTCGCGGAATCGAGAGTTGAGCGAGAGAGGATGCGTGCAGAGCTGACTGCATCGCAGAGAAGAAACGAAGAGTTGAACCGTATGAATGAAGAGCTGCGTAGGGAATTGCAGGCGCAGAGGGAGCGCGCAGCTGAAGAGAGGACGTCGACGCCACCGTCGCCTCCGAGAGCATTCCCTATGCCTTTTTCCCCCGAAATCATGAACACGATGGTGCCTCCCAATCTGGTGGGACTGAAAGCGTCGTTCACGGGGGCGGAAGATCCAGAAGCACACCTGACAGCCTTCCACACTCAGATGATGCTGACTGGAGGTTCAGATGCTGTGTACTGCAAGATGTTCATGAGCACGCTGAGCGGAGTGGCTATGGAGTGGTTCGTGAGCCTGCCAGAGGGCCACGTCACTTCCTTCCATCAGTTCGCGAAGCTGTTCACGGAGCAGTACATCATTAACCGACCTGCGCCAATAGTGTCCTACGACCTGTTTGACGTACGCCAGTATCAGGGGGAGCCGTTGAGGGACTACCTCAATCGCTTTGGGGCGCAGGTGGTGAGATTGCCCAGCAAGGACGAGGACATGCTGGTGCATGCGTTCAAGAGAGGTGTCCTCCCTAGTCCTTTCAGTGAATCGCTCATCAGGAGCCACCCTGCCACCTTCACCGAGATACGGCGACGTGCGGTGGCACACATAGTAGCAGAGACCGAGGTCTCTGAGAAGAGAAGAAGTGCTACACCGTCGAAGCCACGTGGAGGTCAGGGGAATCAACAGCAACAGGCGCGGGTGCATGAGGTCAAGGAAAGGAGGAAGGAGCAGAGAAGGTCTCGCCCTTATGCACCAAGGAAGGACCAGACCAGGGGGCGTGCAAGCAACGCACCCCCCAGGTATGATTTCATGATAAGTTTGGCGGAGCTGATTGTAAGGACCTGTAAAATTGAATTGGAATAAAAAGGGATATATTTTAAATGAATTCTAAGTATGTTTTTATTTAAAATAAAAAGGAAGGAAAGTGTAGTTTGGAAGACTATGAGATCGCCTAGTAGTACATGATCGCCGGTCGCCTGCTACACATGAGCGCCAGGGCGCGAGAGGCATGCGGGCATCGCCAGGGCGCGACAGGCATGCGGGCATCGCCAGGGCGCGAGGCATGTGGACGTGGCCAGGGCGCGAGAGGCATGTGGGCATCGCCGGTTTATGTAGGGAGACCGCCGGTTTCAATTTATTTGGCTGTATTTTGTTTACGTTTTGGAAAAATATACCGGTTATGTATTAAACTCCCTGTGAGGAGCAACTTCATTTTATATAAATACGTATGTTCATTTAAATATTTTGTTTTACCTTTATTTCATTTTATATTTATGAAAAGTAATTTGGCGGGATGTTACACTGATCGCCATCCCTGCTGTGGCAGCAAGACTCCATGTGCCAGAGAAAACCGATAGGGTACTTGGAGGGAGGAAGGATGAGTGGTGTGAGTTCCATCAAGCTTATGGACATACACTCCGCAACTGCCTGGCGTTGGGGCGTCAGCTTGCTGAGTTGGTGGAGACAGGGTTCCTGACCGATTACCTGCAGAAGACACAAGGTGATCGCGCTTCGGGGTCCCAGGAAGGCGACCAGCAGCATGAACTCCCTGTGTTTGGGGAGGTGAGGTGATGGAAGAGGCTACACTGGGGGGGCTCCCAGAGCTGAAGCGGAAGGCATGATCGCCCCATGTGTGTGCATCGCCAGGGCGGTCATCGCCGGTTAAAGGAGACCCCATCCAGAGTGGCTGAGACGTTGGAGAATGGAGCTTGTCGGCTGGCGACTCTGGACGTAACGACTATTCCCAGAACCCAGGATGCTACACGCTTCTTTCCTGCTTTCGTTAAGTTGTAAAGTAGATGCGCTATCGTGCTGTACACACACTTAGTGTATTAAACAGTTGAGCAGATCAGGGGCACTCTTTTTAACGATGCCACCCAATAAAAGATTTTCAGTACATAAAGTGTGCGACTGTTCCCAGTTTAAAGTTCTCATTGCCCCAGGTGCAAGACCAGGTGATCGGTGGTGAGTTACCAAGTGTCCACCACCTGCAGATCAGCCCCTAGATAAGCGCTGGGATGTAGAGCGCGATCAGCCATCAGCCGTCGGTGCATGTAGAGAGTGAGTACTCGGTCGATGCACAGTCATCGGTGTCTTGCTAACACGTGTTAAGCTGGGACCCAAGTTCCCAGCGAGAGCGTTAAGCATGCACCTCGTATGATTCCAGAAGAAGAGGTCCTCGCCGGTCGGGACGTCGGTGAACGCGCGATGAGGCAATGCAGGTAGGGCGCGCCCAGTGTGTGCGCTTAGACAGCCACGCCTGGCGCCCCCTGGGAGCGTGCACCCACGAGAAAGTCCTCACCTCTGCTTTATACAGCAAGGTTGAGGCGAGAGAAAGTCCTCTTCCTTTGCTTTTTACAGCGAGGTTGAGGCAACAGAGAAAGTCCTCACCTCTGCTTTATACAGCAAGGTTGAGGCGAGAGAAAGTCCTCTTCCTTCGCTTTTTACAGTGAGGTTGAGGCAACAGAGAAAGTCCTCACCTCTGCTTTGTACAGCAAGGTTGAGGCGAGAGAAAGTCCTCTTTCCTTGCTTTTTACAGCAAGGTTGAGGCGACAGAGAAAGTCCTCTTCCTCTGCTTTATACAGCAAGGTTGAGGCAAGAGAAATTCCTCTTCCTCTGCTTTATACAGCGAGGTTGAGGCAAGAGGAAGTCCTCCTTGCCTTTGAGCAAGTGCAGGCGAGAAAGAGGAAGACCTCCTTGCCTTTGAGCAAGTGCAGGCACTAGAGGAAGTCCTCCTTGCCTTTGAGCAAGTGCAGGCGAGAAAGAGGAAGTCCTCCTTGCCTTTGAGCAAGTGTAGGCAACAGAGGAAGACCTCCTTGCCTTTGAGCAAGTGTAGGCAACAGAGGAAGTCCTCCTTGCCTTTGAGCAAGTGCAGGCACCAGAGGAAGTCCTCCTTTCCTTTGAGCAAGTGCAGGCACCAGAGGAAGTCCTCCTTGCCCTTGAGCAAGTGCAGGCGAGAACAGAGGAAGTCCTCCTTGCCCTTGAGCAAGTGCAGGCAAGAACAGAGGAAGTCCTCCTTGCCCTTGAGCAAGTGCAGGCGAGAACAGAGGAAGTCCTCCTTGCCCTTGAGCAAGTGCAGGCACCAGAGGAAGTCCTCCTTGCCCTTGAGCAAGTGTAGGCGAGAACAGAGGAAGTCCTCCTTGCCCTTGAGCAAGTGCAGGCACCAGAGGAAGTCCTCCTTGCCCTTGAGCAAGTGCAGGCGAGAACAGAGGAAGTCCTCCTTGCCCTTGAGCGAGTGCAGGCGAGAAAGAAGAAAGTCCTCCCTCGACTTTGTACAAGCGAGGTGCAGGCGAGTGAAAGTGCTCTCCCTTTGCTTCTTACAGCAAGGTTGAGGCGAGAGAACCAAGTCCTCACCTCGACTTTGTACAGCGAGGCTGAGGCAAGAGAGAAAGTCCTCTCCCTTTGCTTCTTACAGCAAGGTTGAGGCGAGAGAACCAAGTCCTCACCTCGACTTTGTACAGCGAGGCTGAGGCAAGAGAGAAAGTCCTCTCCCTTTGCTTCTTACAGCAAGGTTGAGGCGAGAGAACCAAGTCCTCACCTCGACTTTGTACAGCGAGGCTGAGGCATGAGGAAAAGTCCTCTTCCCTTTGCTTTTTACAGCAAGGTCGAGGCAAGAGAACCAAGTCCCTTCCCTCTGCTTTTTACAGCGACGCTGAGGTGAGAGAAGCAAGACCTCACCCACGACTTCTTACAGCAAGGTTGGGACAAGAGGGGTCATCGAGAAGCACTTTTCTTCCCCAAAACACAGGCGTCATAGTTGGAGTTCAGACCCTCTACGCACTCAGCGCTGGTGTGGCAGAGAAGTGCAGCGAAGCCAGAAGCGCGATGACTGATGGTGGTGCGCTAACATGCTAGTCGGTGGTCGGTGGTAGAAGCAAGTTCTGCTGCGTGAAGCCGAAGCGTTTAGGCCCGTTAAGTCAGTCATCCAGCACAAAGTTATCCAGCTAAGGCAACAGTTAGCCGCGATCAAGTCAGAGGCCAAGTTTGAGAGGTGGCAGGTAGATCGCGCTAAAGCCTAAGCTAGTTAGCAGTTAGTCACATGCAGAGAGTTAAAGAGATGAAGCGCAGCGAACTCCAGCGCGTTAGAGAAGAAGAAAACAGAGAAGGTGAATCTCTAGATGATCCAGAGGGATGCTTTGAATGCTTGAAGGCGAAGAAGAAGGAATGAAACAGTGTTGAGTATCAGAGTGTGCCCTCTTGTAGACCATTAGAAGACGATTTCTTAGTCTCTTCACTGAGAACAAGTTTACAGCTCGAGACTGGGGGGCTTGTGATCCGGTCGGTCATTGGTAGTCGATGACATCAGCAGCAGTTGACCACGTGGACCATTCATAGGGTAACACGTGGTAGAGGATAGCGGGCGAGTCAGGGAGGCGATCACTCAGAATGGTAATCGCCTGTGATGATGAGTAATCGCCTATCGCGTTGAGGATGACTAGTCGGTCATCGCCGGTATGATTAGTAATCGCCGAGATTGCACATGATCGCCGTGTGTTAAGGTTGGGAGATCAGGTGGTCAGCAAGTCGCCGAAAGAGCACATCGCCGGGTGTTTGAGAAGACTTGGCAAGCACTTGTTGTATGGTCTAAGTACAGAGGATAAGTGGCATATCTGCCACCATGTGTAGTGCGAGCTGCAATGCCCAGAGTAGCCTGCGTACTAAGCTACTCCCTGTGTGGATAACTTAGTCGCAGGGGCACAGTGGAAGTAACGTTTCAGCTGTAGATACTCCAGATGGTGACACGTGTACGACCAGATGTTATCCACGTGTCAAGAGGAATAACCGTCAGGAGAGAGAAATACTCAGGTGATCCTGCCGCTTGACTCGAATGTGGAGGACTGCCTCGTCACTCCTTCGTCTAGCCCTCTGTTCTGCAGGAACGCTCCAAGAACCACCGCCGGAGCTCCAAACGCTGCCTACAAAACACACAGACGGCACCTCTAGCGGCCGTTGTAGCTCCGACGATCAAGTCAGGCAACAGGAACACTAAAACTGTATCTGAATCTCTCTGTGAGACCCGTGTGTGACTGAAACTCTCAGATGTGTGAGCTATGAGAATCTGAAAAAACCTCCCTTAATTCGTTAAGAGTTTCGCTTATATACCTGAGTCTTTCTCTCTCCTGACGGTTATTCCTCCTGACACGTGGATAACATCTGGTCGTACACGTGTCATCATCTGGAGTGTCTGCAGCTGAAACGTTACTTCCACTGTGCCCCTGCGACTAAGTTATCCACACAGGGAGTAGCTTAGTACGCAGGCTACTCTGGGCATTGCAGCTCGCACTACACATGGTGGCAGATATGCCACTTATCCTCTGTACTTAGACCATACAACAAGTGCATGCCAAGTCTTCTCAAACACCCGGCGATGTGCTCTTTCGGCGACTTGCTGACCACCTGATCTCCCAACCTTAACGCACGGCGATCATGTGCAATCTGGGCGATTACTGATCATACCGGCGATGACCGACTACTCGTTCTCAAGGCGATAGGCGATTACTCACCTCAAGGCAATAGGCGATTACTCATCATCACAGGCGAGAGGCGATTACCATTCTGAGTGATCACCTCCCTGATTCGCCTGTTATCCTCTACCACGTGTTACTCTGTGAATGGTCCACGTGGTCAACTGCTGCTGATGTCATCGACTACCGATGACCGACCGGAACACAAGCCCCCCAGTCTCGAGCTATGAACTTGTTCTCAGCGAAGAGACTAAGAAATCGTCTTCTGGCGGTCTACAGCAGCGCACACTCTGGTACTAACACTGTTTCATTCCTTCGTCTTCGCCTTCAAACATTCAAAGCATCTCTCTGGATCATCTAGAGATTCACCTTCTCTGTTTTCTTCTTCTCAAACGCCCTGGAGTTCGCTGCGTTTCTTCTCTTTAACTCTCTGCATGTGACTAACTGTGAACTAGCTTAGGCTTTAGCGCGATCTACCTGCAACCCCTCAAACTTGGCCTCTGCTTGATTGCGGCTAACTGTTGCCTTAGCATTGCCTTCAACATAACTTTGTGCTGGATGACTGACTTAACGGGCCTAAACGCTTCGGCTTCACGCAGCAGAACTTGCTTCTACCACCGACCACCGACTAGCATGCTAGCGCACCACCGATCAGTCATCGCGCTTCTGGCTTCGCTGCACTTCTCTGCCACACCAGCACTGATGGCATTTTCATGTGTTCTTCTTGAATCAAAGTAGAAATAGATGGAGCGGAAGCAATGGGTGAGTGAAACAAGACCCTCCTAGGAGTTGTGTTGGTCTTGAAGGTGCATGATGAGTATGGGTTGAGAGGTTCGGCCAGCTCAAGGGAGAAGGTGAAAGGATTGAAGTTTATAGCCTAGATTTCTAGGAGGAGTAAAGCTTGTGCACAAAAATGGCAGCATAACATTACTCAAAATAAACTTGAAAATACATGAGGTAGGCCTCCTTATTTATAGATTTAGGAGCCTTGGTGAGCAAGCTTAAAGGGTAGGGATGGAAATACAAAAAGTGGGGCTGCCTAAGGTATTGACTTTAGTCAAACCACACCATCATCCTAATATTCTAGAAGATAGGTAAAAAATGCAACATTTGATAGTACACCCCTCCTTCTTTTGCTAAAGGCACCTATTTGCTAGCACACCCCTCCTTCTATTGCTAAGGGCACCTTTTTGATAGCACACCCCTAAGTGAGCAAGTTTTGCTTTCTACACTACACTAATCTACTAAGCACCCCCTCCCCCTTTGGGCCTTTATGAAACATGTACAAGGATCTCTCTCTTCCATCCGTGGCTTCTTCTATGTGTGCTTGGATATGTTTAGCCATGGATCTTGTGAGAGGTCCTAGACGGTCTAGCTCCATGGATAGCCTCCCTCCTTCACGTTCTAGACGCTCACTTCCTGGAGCTAGACGCTCCTCTTGGTCTAGACGGTCTTCTTGGTTTGGGCCTTGGCTTCCTTGGCTAGATGTGCTTGGCCCTCCTCCATCATCCCCTCCCCCTTGGAAAGGATTTGTCCTCAAATCCAGTTCGTCATCGTCATTGGTACCTACAAATGGAGAAAGATCAATTACATTAAATGTGTCATGTACTCCATATTCAAGAGGTAGGTCCAATTTATACGCATTGTTGTTGACTCGCTTAAGGACTTGGAAGGGTCCATCACCTCGGGGACTTAGTTTGGACTTCCTTTGATTTGGAAATCTATCTTTTCGAAGATGAAGCCAAACTAAGTCTCCTTCCTCAAAAATTATTTCTCTCTTCCCTTTGTTGTTGTGTTTTGTGTACTTCTCATTTTGTTGTTGTATTTGAATTTTAATCTTCTCATGCATTTTCTTGACAAAATCAGCCTTGATTACTCCTTCCTTATGCACAAAATCTTGTGGATTAGGAAGGGGAATTAAATCCATGGGCGTGAGAGGATTAAAACCATATACTACCTCAAAAGGAGAAGCATTAGTAGTCTTGTGAACTACTCTATTGTAAGCAAATTCAATGTGGGGAAGGTACTCATCCCAAGATTTGTGGCTGCCCTTCATGATAGCCCTAAGCATAGTTCCAAGAGATCTATTGACTACTTCGGTTTGCCCATCCGTTTGAGGATGACAAGAAGTTGAAAATTGTAGTCTTGTTCCAAGTTTACCCCAAAGAGTTTTCCAAAAGTGACTTATAAACTTGGGATCTCTATCGGACACTATACTTCTAGGGAGACCATGGAGTCTCACCACTTCTCTAAAGAAGAGTTTAGAAATATTTTGAGCATCATCTACTTTGTGGCATGGAATAAAGTGAGACATTTTGCTAAAACGGTCCACTACCACAAAGATAGAGTCATGGCCTCTTGCAGTCCTAGGAAGTCCTAAAATGAAATCCATGCTAATGTCTTCCCAAGGAGCATTTGCAATCGGCAAAGGGGTGTAGAGTCCATGCGGCATTGTTCTAGACTTTGCTTTTAAACATGAGATACATCTAGAGCAATGGCGTTGGACATCTTTCCTCATGTGTGGCCAACAAAATTTGGCTTTCAAAAGATCTAGAGTCTTATCAACTCCAAAATGGCCCATGAGTCCCCCTTCATGTGATTCTTTGACAAGGAGTTTTCTATGTGTTCCTTGAGGAATGCAAAGTTTTCCTTCTTTAAAAAGATATCCCTCGGACACATAGTAACCTCCTTGCGCTCTATGTAGACATTGGGCATAGATGGATGAAAGTTCTTGATCTTCTTGGTAAAGCTCTCTTATGTGGTCAAATCCAAGAATTTGGGCACCCAATTTTGAAAAGAGTGTGTGGCGTCTTGAAAGAGCATCGGCCACTATATTGGTGCTTCCTTTCTTGTATTTGATTACATAAGGAAATTGTTCAAGAAATTCCATCCATTTTGCATGTCTCTTATTGAGCTTGTGTTGGCCCTTTAAATATTTTAAAGACTCGTGATCACTATGGATAACAAATTCTTTGGACACAAGATAGTGTTCCCAAGTCTTTAGGGCTCTCACAAGAGCATAGAGCTCTTTGTCATAAGTGGGGTAGTTGAGGGTGGCACCATGGAGTTTTTCACTAAAATAAGCAATGGGGTGTCCACCTTGCAACAATACCGCGCCTATGCCTACTCCCGATGCATCACACTCTATCTCAAAAGTTTTGGAAAAATTTGGGAGAGATAGGATGGGTGCATTGGTGAGTTGAGCTTTTAGCCTTTGAAAGGCTTGCTCATGCTTTTCATTCCAACAAAAGGCAACATCTTTTTTAACAAGTTCATTCAAAGGCGAAGCTAGGCTAGAAAAATTAGGCACAAACCTTCTATAGAAGCTAGCTAACCCATGAAAACTTCTTACATCACTTACATTTTGTGGAGTTGGCCACTCTTGGATGGCTTTGATTTTCTCGGGATCTACATGCACCCCCTTTTTGTTTACTATAAAGCCTAAAAAGACTACACTATCTACACCAAAGGTACACTTATCCCTATTTGCAAAAAGACTATTTTTCCTAAGAACTAGAAAGACTTCCCTAAGGTGACTTAGATGGTCTTCTAGGGTTTTACTATATACTAAGATATCATCAAAGTAAACTACTACATATTTACCTATACAATCCCTCAAGGTGTGATTCATAAGCCTCATGAATGTGCTTGGAGCGTTAGTGAGTCCAAAGGGCATCACCAACCACTCATATAATCCAAATTTGGTCTTAAAAGCAGTTTTCCACTCATCACCCTCCTTGATTCGAATTTGGTGATATCCACTTTTAAGGTCAATTTTGGAGAATAGAGTTGACCCATGCAATTCATCAAGCATATCATCAAGCCTTGGGATTGGATGCCTATACTTGATGGTGATGTTGTTGATTGCTCTACAATCACAACACATGCGCCATTTTCCATCTTTTTTGGGCACCAACAAGACAGGTACAGCACAAGGGCTTAGACTCTTTTGAACCCAACCCTTCTCCAACAAGTCTTGAACTTGTGATTCTATCTCCTTTGTTTCCTCGGGGTTGGTTCTATAAGCAGGCCTATTTGGTAGGCTTGCCCCCGGAATGAAGTCAATTTGATGTTCTATCCCCCTAAGAGGAGGAAGCCCATTGGGTCCTTCTTGTGAGAATAGATCGTCAAATTCACTCAAAAGGTTTTCTATTTGAGGAGGTAAAACCATGAGTTCATTACTTGTGGCAGTGCATGTAAGTGCTCCTTTACAAAAGATAAGGCTTGGTTGTTCAACAAGAAGCAAGTTTTCTAAAACATTTTCAAAAGGCTTTTCTTGTAGACCAACCTTGTGGGAAGGAACACTCTTCTCCCACGCCTTCCTATCCCTAAGGATTTTCTCTTTTTCTAGCACTCTTTTTTTTTTGTTTTCCTCATCCCTCTTTTGTTTCATTTGTATTTGGTCTTTCACCACTTGAGAATGTGGTAAAGGACTAAGTACAAACTTCTTATATTTATGGGTGAAGGAAATCTCGTTAGTGAGACCATCATGCAAGGTTTTCTTGTCAAATTGCCATGGCCTCCCTAATAAGATATGGCAAGCTTCCATAGGCACTACATCACATAAAACTTTATCTTTGTAGTTCCCTATGGAAAACTTGATTTCCACTTGCTTATCTACATGTAGTTCCCCATTTTCATTAAGCCATTGAAGTTTGTAAGGTTTTGGGTGAGGAACCACTTGTAGCTTAAGCTTTTCAACCATCCTAGCACTACAACAATTACAACTAGATCCACTATCCACAATGAGGGAACATATATTTTCTAAAACATTGCATCTTGTATGAAATATGTTCTCCCTTTGTGTTTCAATGGATGTGCTAGGGTGATTGTTGAGGGTTCTCCTAATCATAAGCAATTCTCCCTCTAATGGAGCTACCCTCTCATCCTCTCCCCCTTCCTCTTTCTCACTAAGCTCATCCTCGCCACTAGTGTATTCGTCTACACCTTTAAGAAACAAAGTCCTTTGGTTTGGACATTGTGCTTGCACATGCCCCCTACCATAGCACTTAAAACATTTAACATCTCTAGCTCGGATGGGTGGGGTTGAGGTTTCTTTGGTGAAGGGTTTGGTAGGTTCTTTTGGTTTTTCCTTAGATGTACTACCCTCCCTTTTAAACTCTCTCTTGGGATAAAAGTTAGAATAGGGGCTCACCTTTTGACTTGATGTTTTGCGCAAATTTTGTTGCTCAACTTTAATGCAAAGTTGAACCAAATCATTCAAGTCTTGATAAGGTAAGAGCTCTACTCTATCTCTTATCTCAAGTGATAGGCCACTAAGGAACCTAGATATGGTGGTTTCCTCTTCCTCTCTAATAGAGGCTCTCATCATATAGAGCTCCATCTTTTGCCTATACTCTTCTACACTCATATTCTTTTGTTGGAGTCTTTGGAGCTTGTCCATCAACTCCCTATGGTAGTAAGAAGGTATATGTCGACGTCTTAGGGCTCCCCTAAGGTCATTCCAATATTCTATGGGAGGGTCCCTATGAAGACGTCGGTCTCTTTCTAAAGAGGTCCACCAATACATGGCATTTCCTTGGAAACTAAGGGTGGCTAAGGGTACTTTTCGTTCCTCACTTACCCTATGGCAAGCAAAGAGTTGCTCTACCTTCATCTCCCAATCTAGATATATTTCTACATTTTCCTTTCCATGAAAATGAGGTAGGTCTACTCTAGTTTCCCTTGGCACCTCTTGTTCCCTTTGCCTAGTTCTTCTAGGGGGTGGTTGGTAGTAGTCATTAATTCTAAGGCTTCCCTCCCCTAGAGTTGCAATGCTTTGTGATGCATGAGTATTTGTTTTTTTTGATTTTTGAGATTTTTGGGATTTCTCTTCTTGAGCTCTAGCCAACTCATTAATCTTGTTTTCATTCTCCACTTGCCTAAAAGAGATTAATTGTACCGCTTGGGATACCTCTTTCAAAAGGGTTTTCAAAGATTTTACTTCACATTCTATAGACTTTGGAGAATGAGAAGAAGAAGACATGGCTAGACCTTTGTGTATTTAGGCGTTTTTACTTTGAGAAAGATTAGGGAAGATAAAGAAGGTAGTTTTCCAGGTAAGGGAGGTGAGTCTCAAAGGACTACTTAAGTACCAAGCCTTTTCCTTGCCAAAAACTAGTCTCCAATGCCTTCACACAAAAATTTCTCTTAGTGAAACACTTAAAACACAAGAAGTTGAGAAATCAAAAAGCAATAAAACTATGTAAGCTAAAAAAAAATATGCAACAAACTAGTCGGTTTTAGCACAAAATTAAACTAAACTAATCATGCAAAACGTTTCTACCAAAACAATAGAAAACAAGTTCAAACAAGCAACAAATTACTAAGCAAAAATTTACTATGCTATTCGGCCCTAGGTGAGGCTTCTTGGACACTTTGAGCCCTTGAAGACACACTCACCGTCTAAACGTAATTAAAGAGGTAATTAACAATAAACCAAGTTGCAAAGGAAAAGAAGACTCCCTTTGTTGATCCTCTTTTGGGTTAGTGCACTTCCTTGTTGTCTTGAATTTTTTATCTTCTAGGTGTTTGTATTGTTTGTTTCAAGCAACCTTGTTTCGGCTTTAGCTTTGTCTCCTCCTTAAAATGATGGCTTTAATTCTCCAATTTCCAGCACCTATTCACAAGAGCTAAACCTAAACCAAGTCAAGTTCCATGCACATATGCACCAAGGAGAATTAAATTCCAGCACCCAAAAGAGAGGTCAAGAAACAAAAGCAAGAAACAAATTTAATTGAATAAAAACAGTACCACCAAAAGGATTTATAATATGACAACTTAGAAAGAGAGTCAAGAAATTAAAGCAAACAATTAAAGGTACTCAATAAAAGTTGGCACACAAAAGGAATACCTAAAGAAAAGCACTAGATTAGATGACCAAATAAAAAAAACAGCACCACTGAAAATTGTTGTGGGCCAGAAAACGTGTTTGTTCCCCGATTTATGCTGAGCTGTATTTTTAAAATTTGTCTCTGAAATTTATATGCAAGAAAAATTCAGGATCTTATCTAAACAATGGCTTTGGAATCACCTAAAACGCATGCACCATTTTTTTTTAATAATTTTTGCAAATTTGGTGTGCAGTTAGGCCAGCTGGAGCGCTCAAGGTTTGCACTCTGATTTTGTAAGATTTATCATATCTTTTCTGTTGCCTTTTTTGATCTGATTCTTTTTTTGTCCTTTTTGTAACACTTCAAACTTGCATTTTCCAGAGAATCACAAATTTCCTATGAGTGGAAATAATTTTTGAAACAAAAAACAGCCAGACAGAGAGAAACAGGGGAAATCTGGAAAACTGGAAAAAAAAACAGCAAGATACCAAAATTTAACACAAAGGAAATGTAAGAAGGAAATTGTGTAAGAACTAAGACACAATTATGAACTCAAACTAAAATTAAAAAGGCAGCAAAGGATCAAAAATAACAGCAGATTAAGGCAACTTAAAGAGACCCAAAAACAAGAAACAATCAAGCCAAAAAATAGGACTACTAAGAATTGATGACAATTATGGATTCACATGACTTGACACAACATTTATAGATTCAGAAAATAAAGACTCAAAGCATAAAATGAAGCAATTATAAGAAAGCAATAAAGACTAAAATTCCTAAAAGAAAACAGCCACTCAATGTGTAAGGAATCCTATCACAATTGCACAAGAAAATGTTCAAGATCAATTGAACACATGTGCTTCGGTTGGATCTTCCATAAGCACACCAAGAACAATTTAAAATGTAAAAAACAGCAAGACAATTATGGAATTGAAATGACAAGATGAAAATAAAGAAGAACTGAAAATTTAAAAAGACAAGCTACTCATCTTGAAGAACCAAAAGCTCATGATACCAAATGATGGCATTTTCATGTGTTCTTCTTGAATCAAAGTAGAAATAGATGGAGCGGAAGCAATGGGTGAGTGAAACAAGACCCTCCTAGGAGTTGTGTTGGTCTTGAAGGTGCATGATGAGTATGGGTTGAGAGGTTCGGCCAGCTCAAGGGAGAAGGTGAAAGGATTGAAGTTTATAGCCTAGATTTCTAGGAGGAGTAAAGCTTGTGCACAAAAATGGCAGCATAACATTACTCAAAATAAACTTGAAAATACATGAGGTAGGCCTCCTTATTTATAGATTTAGGAGCCTTGGTGAGCAAGCTTAAAGGGTAGGGATGGAAATACAAAAAGTGGGGCTGCCTAGGGTATTGACTTTAGTCAAACCACACCATCATCCTAATATTCTAGAAGATAGGTAAAAAATGCAACATTTGATAGTACACCCCTCCTTCTTTTGCTAAAGGCACCTATTTGCTAGCACACCCCTCCTTCTATTGCTAAGGGCACCTTTTTGATAGCACACCCCTAAGTGAGCAAGTTTTGCTTTCTACACTACACTAATCTACTAAGCACCCCCTCCCCCTTTGGGCCTTTATGAAACATGTACAAGGATCTCTCTCTTCCATCCGTGGCTTCTTCTATGTGTGCTTGGATATGTTTAGCCATGGATCTTGTGAGAGGTCCTAGACGGTCTAGCTCCATGGATAGCCTCCCTCCTTCACGTTCTAGACGCTCACTTCCTGGAGCTAGACGCTCCTCTTGGTCTAGACGGTCTTCTTGGTTTGGGCCTTGGCTTCCTTGGCTAGATGTGCTTGGCCCTCCTCCATCAAGCACTGAGTGCGTAGAGGGTCTGAACACCAACTATGACGCCTGTGTTTTGGGGAAGAAAAGTGCTTCTCGATGACCCCTCTTGTCCCAACCTTGCTGTAAGAAGTCGTGGGTGAGGTCTTGCTTCTCTCACCTCAGCGTCGCTGTAAAAAGCAGAGGGAAGGGACTTGGCTCTCTTGCCTCAACCTTGCTGTAAAAAGCAAAGGGAAAGGACTTTTCCTCATGCCTCAGCCTCGCTGTACAAAGTCGAGGTGAGGACTTGGTTCTCTCGCCTCAACCTTGCTGTAAGAAGCAAAGGGAGAGGACTTTCTCTCTTGCCTCAGCCTCGTTGTACAAAGTCGAGGTGAGGACTTTCACTCGCCTGCACCTCGCTGTACAAAGTCGAGGGAGGACTTTCTTCTTTCTCGCCTGCACTCGCTCAAAGGCAAGGAGGTCTTCCTCTGTTGCCTACACTTGCTCAAAGGCAAGGAGGACTTCCTCTGTTCTCGCCTGCACTTGCTCAAGGGCAAGGAGGACTTCCTCTGTTCTCGCCTGCACTTGCTCAAGGGCAAGGAGGACTTCCTCTGTTCTCGCCTGCACTTGCTCAAAGGCAAGGAGGACTTCCTCTGTTCTCGCCTGCGCTTGCTCAAGGGCAAGGAGGACTTCCTCTGGTGCCTGCACTTGCTCAAAGGCAAGGAGGACTTCCTCTGGTGCCTGCACTTGCTCAAAGGCAAGGAGGTCTTCCTCTGTTCTCGCCTGCACTTGCTCAAAGGCAAGGAGGACTTCCTCTGTTCTCGCCTGCACTTGCTCAAGGGCAAGGAGGACTTCCTCTGTTCTCGCTTGCACTTGCTCAAAGGCAAGGAGGACTTCCTCTGGTGCCTGCACTTGCTCAAAGGCAAGGAGGTCTTCCTCTGTTCTCGCCTGCACTTGCTCAAAGGCAAGGAGGACTTCCTCTGTTCTCGCCTGCACTTGCTCAAGGGCAAGGAGGACTTCCTCTGTTCTCGCTTGCACTTGCTCAAAGGCAAGGAGGACTTCCTCTGGTGCCTGCACTTGCTCAAAGGCAAGGAGGACTTCCTCTGGTGCGTGCACTTGCTCAAAGGCAAGGAGGACTTCCTCTGGTGCGTGCACTTGCTCAAAGGCAAGGAGGACTTCCTCTGGTGCCTGCACTTGCTCAAAGGCAAGGAGGACTTCCTCTGGTGCCTGCACTTGCTCAAAGGCAAGGAGGACTTCCTCTGGTGCCTGCACTTGCTCAAAGGCAAGGAGGACTTCCTCTGGTGCCTGCACTTGCTCAAAGGCAAGGAGGACTTCCTCTGGTGCCTGCACTTGCTCAAAGGCAAGAAGGACTTCCTCTGGTGCCTGCACTTGCTCAAAGGCAAGGAGGACTTCCTCTGTTCTCGCCTGCACTTGCTCAAGGGCAAGGAGGACTTCCTCTGTTCTCGCCTGCACTTGCTCAAGGGCAAGGAGGACTTCCTCTGGTGCCTGCACTTGCTCAAAGGCAAGGAGGACTTCCTCTTGCCTCAACCTCGCTGTATAAAGCAGAGGAAGAGGACTTTCTCTTGCCTCAACCTTGCTGTATAAAGCAGAGGAAGAGGACTTTCTCTGTTGCCTCAACCTTGCTGTAAAAAGCAAAGGAAGAGGACTTTCTCTCGCCTCAACCTTGCTGTATAAAGCAGAGGTGAGGACTTTCTCTGTTGCCTCAACCTTGCTGTAAAAAGCAAAGGAAGAGGACTTTCTCTCGCCTCAACCTTGCTGTATAAAGCAGAGGTGAGGACTTTCTCGTGGGTGCACGCTCCCAGGGGGCGCCAGGCGTGGCTGTCTAAGCGCACACACTGGGCGCGCCCTACCTGCATTGCCTCATCGCGCGTTCACCGACGTCCCGTCCGGCGAGGACCTCTTCTTCTGGAATCATACGAGGTGCATGCTTAACGCTCTCGCTGGGAACTTGGGTCCCAGCTTAACACGTGTTAGCAAGACACCGATGACCCTGCACCGACCGAGTACTCACTCTCTACATACACCGACGGCTGATCGCGGTCTGCATGCACTGATGGCTGATCACGCTCTACATCCCAGCGCTTATCTGGGGGCTGATCTGCGGGTGGTGGCCACTTGGTAACTCACCACCGATCACCTGATCTTGCACCTGGGGCAAGGAGAACTTTAAACTGGGAACACTCACACACTTTATGTACTGAAAATCTTTTATTGGGTGGCATCGTTAAAAAGAGTGCCCCTGATCTGCTCAACTGTTTTAATACACTAAGCATGTGTACAGCGCGATAGCGCATCTACTTTACAACTTAACGAAAGCAGGAAAGAAGCGTGTAGCATCCTGGGTTCTGGGAATAGTCGTTACGTCCAGAGTCGCCAGCCGACAAGCTCTGTTCTCCAACATCTCAACCACTCTAGATGGGGTCTCCTTTAACCGGCGATGACCGCCCTGGCGATGCTCACATGTGGGGCGATCATGCCTTCCGCTTCAGCTCTGGGAGCCCCCCCAGTGTAGCCTCTTCCATCAGCTCAACTCCCCAAACACAGGGAGTTCATGTTGCTGGTCGCCTTCCTGGGACCCCGAAGCGCGATCACCTTGTGTCTTCTGCAGATAATCGGTCAGGAACCCTGTCTCCACCAACTCAGCAAGCTGACGCCCCAACGCCAGGCAGTTACAGAGTGTATGTCCATAAGCTTGATGGAATTCACACCACTCATCCTTCCTCCCTCCAAGTACCCTGTCGGTTTTCTCTGGCACATGGAGTCTTGCTGCCACAGCAGGGATGGCGATCAGCTCCGCCAAACTTATCATGAAATCATACTTGGGGGGTGCGTTGCTTGCACGCCCCCTGGTCTGGTCCTTCCTTGGTGCATAAGGGCGAGACCTTCTCTACTCCTTCCTCCCTTCCTTGACCTCATGCACCCGCGCCTGTTGCTGTTGATTCCCCTGACCTCCACGTGGCTTCGACGGTGCAGCACTTCCTCTCTTCTCAGAGACCTCGGTCTCTGCTACTATGTGTGCCACCGCACGTCGCCGTATCTCGGTGAAGGTGGCAGGGTGGCTCTTGATGAGCGATTCACTGAAAGGACCAGGGAGGACACCTCTCTTGAACGCATGCACCAGCATGTCCTCGTCCTTGCTGGGCAATCTCACCACCTGCGCCCCAAAGCGATTGAGGTAGTCCCTCAACGGCTCCCCCTGATACTGGCGTACGTCAAACAGGTCGTAGGACACTACTGGCGCAGGTCGATTAATGATGTACTGCTCCGTGAACAGCTTCGCGAACTGATGGAAGGAAGTGACGTGGCCCTCTGGCAGGCTCACGAACCACTCCATAGCCACTCCGCTCAGCGTGCTCATGAACATCTTGCAGTACACAGCATCTGAACCTCCAGTCAGCATCATCTGAGTGTGGAAGGCTGTCAGGTGTGCTTCTGGATCTTCCGCCCCCGTGAACGACGCTTTCAGTCCCACCAGATTGGGAGGCACCACCGTGTTCATGATTTCGGGGGAGAAAGGCATAGGGAATGCTCGCGGAGGCGACGGTGGCATCGACATCCTCTCTTCAGCTGCGCGCTCCCTCTGCGCCTGCAATTCCCTACGCAGCTCTTCATTCATACGGTTCAACTCTTCGTTTCTTCTCTGCGATGCAGCCAGCTCTGCACGCATCCTCTCTTGCTCAACTCTCGATTCCACGACGCTATCTTGCAGCGCGTGCATCATCTCCACTACCTGCACCATGGTAACAGCTCCTGCTTCAGCAGATGACGCAGGTGAGGTTTGCCTGGTTCTTCTACTCATCTCCTCTGCACTTCGACGTAACTTCAAGAAACCTCGACGAAATGATCAAGAAGCTCCAAGAAACCTCAAGAAACTTCAAGAACTGCGACGTGGATGGGAACCAGATTTACACGGGCCCCACGGTGGGCGCCTAACGATCCTGCCGCTTGACTCGAATGTGGAGGACTGCCTCGTCACTCCTTCGTCTAGCCCTCTGTTCTGCAGGAACGCTCCAAGAACCACCGTCGGAGCTCCAAACGCTGCCTGCAAAACACACAGACGGCGCCTCTAGCGGCCGTTGTAGCTCCGACGCTCAAGTCAGGCAACAGGAACACTAAAACTGTATCTGAATCTCTCTGTAAGACCCGTGTGTTACTGAAACTCTCAGATGTGTGAGCTATGAGAATCTGAAAAAACCTCCCTTAATTCGTTAAGAGTTTCGCTTATATACCTGAGTCTTTCTCTCTCCTGACGGTTATTCCTCCTGACACGTGGATAACATCTGGTCGTACACGTGTCATCATCTGGAGTGTCTGCAGCTGAAACGTTACTTCCACTGTGCCCCTGCGACTAAGTTATCCACACAGGGAGTAGCTTAGTACGCAGGCTACTCTGGGCATTGCAGCTCGCACTACACATGGTGGCAGATATGCCACTTATCCTCTGTACTTAGACCATACAACAAGTGCATGCCAAGTCTTCTCAAACACCCGGCGACTTGCTGACCACCTGATCTCCCAACCTTAACGCACGGCGATCATGTGCAATCTGGGCGATTACTGATCATACCGGCGATGACCGACTACTCGTTCTCAAGGCGATAGGCGATTACTCACCTCAAGGCGATAGGCGATTACTCATCATCACAAGCGAGAGGCGATTACCATTCTGAGTGATCACCTCCCTGATTCGCCTGTTATCCTCTACCACGTGTTACTCTGTGAATGGTCCACGTGGTCAACTGCTGCTGATGTCATCGACTACCGATGACCAACTGGAACATGAGGTATATATACAAACTCTTAACGAAATGAGAGGGAGGGTTTTTTCAGATTCTCATAGCTCACACATCTGAGAGTTTCAGTCACACACGGGTCTCACAGAGAGATTCAGATATAGTTTTGGTGTTCCTGTTGCGTGACTTGAGCGTCGGAGCTACAACGGCCGCTAGAGGCGCCGTCTGTGTGTTTTGCAGGCAGCGTTTGGAGCTCCGGCGGTGGTTCTTGGAGCGTTCCTGCAGAACAGAGGGCTAGACGAAGGAGAAGATCGGAATAAGCAGAATGGAAGAAGAAGATCGGAAGAAGAAGAATGGAAGAAGAAGAATGGAAGAAGAAGATCGGATGAAGAAGAATGGAAGAAGAAGATGGCAAGTGGAAGAATGGAAGAAGAAGATCGAAAGAAGAAGAATGGAAGAAGAAGAATGGAAGAAGAAGATCGGAAGAAGAAGAATGGAAGAAGAAGAATGGAAGAAGAAGATTGGAAGAAGAAGAATGGAAGAAAAAGATCGGAAGAAGAAGATTGGAAGAAGAAGATCGAAAGAAGAAGAATGGAAGAAGAAGATCGGAAGAAGAAGAATGGAAGATGAAGATCGGAAGAAGAAGTGGAAGAAGAAGATCGGAAGAAGACTGGAAGAAGAAGATCGGAAGAAGAAGACTGGAAGAAGAAGATTGGAAGAACAAGAATGGAAGAAGAAGATCGGAAGAAGAATAAAGCAGGAAGAAGATCGGAAGAAGAAGAATGGAAGAAGAAGAATGGAAGAAGAAGATCGGAAGAAGAAGAATGGAAGAAGATCAAAAGAAGAAGAATGAAAGAAGAAGAAGAACGGAAGAAGAAGAATTGAAGAAGAAGAGCGGAAGAAGAAGAATGGAAGAAGAAGGTCGGAAGAAGAAGACTGGAAGAAGAAGATCTGAAGAAGAAGAATGGAAGAAGAAGATCGGGAGAAGAATAATGGAAGAAGGAGATCGGAAGAAAAAGAATGGAAGAAGAAGATGGGAAGAAGAAGAATTGAAGAGGAAGAACGGAAGAAGAAGAATGCAAGAAGAAGATGGGAAGAAGAAGAATGCAAGAAGAAGATCGGAAGAAGAAGAATGGAAGAAGAAGACCGGAAGAACAAGAATTGAAGAAGAAGATCAGAAGAAGAAGAATGGAAGAAGAAGATCGAAAGAAGAAGAATGGAAGAAGAAGAAGAATGGAAGAAGATCAGAAGAAGAAGAATGGAAGAAGAAGAAGCAATGAAGAAGAAGAATGGAAGAAGAAGAAGAATGGAAGAAGAAGAATGGAAGAAGAAGATTGGAAGAAGAAGAATGGAAGAAGAAGATCGGAAGAAGAAGATTGGAAGAAGAAGATCGGAAGAAGAAGAATGGAAGAAGAAGATCGGAAGAAGAAGAATGGAAGATGAAGATCGGAAGAAGAAGAGTGGAAGAAGAAGATCGGAAGAAGAAGACTGGAAGAAGAAGATCGGAAGAAGAAGACTGGAAGAAGAAGATTGGAAAAAGAAGAATGGAAGAAGAAGATCGGAAGAAGAATAAAGCAGGAAGAAGATCGGAAGAAGAAGAATGGAAGAAGAAGAATGGAAGAAGAAGATCGGAAGAAGAAGAATGGAAGAAGAACAAGATCGGAAGAAGAATAATGGAAGAAGAAGATCGGAAGAAGAATGGAAGAAGAATATCGGAAGAAGAAGAATGGAAGAAGAAGATCGGAAGACGAAGAATGGAAGAGGAAGATCGGAGGAAGAAGAATGGAAGATGAAGATCGGAAGAAGAAGAATGGAAGAGGAAGATCAGAAGAAGAAGAATGGAAGAAGAAGATGGGAAGAAGAAGAATGGAAGAGGAAGATCGGAAGAAGAAGAATGCAAAAAGAAGATGGGAAGAAGAAGAATGCAAGAAGAAGATCGGAAGAAGAAGAATGGAAAGAGAACAAGATCGAAAGAGGAAGAGGAAGAAGAAGATCGGAAGAAGAAGAATGGAAGAAGAAGATCGGAAGAAGAAGAATGGAAGAAGAAGAATGGAAGAAGAAGATCGAAGAAGAAGAAGGGAAGAAGAGGATCGGAAGAAGAAGAATGGAAGAAGAAGATCGGAAGAAGAAGAATGAAAGAAGAAGATCGGAAGAAGAAGAATGAAGAAGAAGATCGGAAGAAGAAGAATGAAGAAGAAGATCGGAAGAAGAAGAATGGAAGAAGAAGATCGGAAGAAGAAGAATGGAAGAAGAAGAAGGGAAGAAGAAGATCGGAAGAAGAAGAATGGAAGAAGAACAAGATCAGAAGAAGAATAATGGAAGAAGAAGATTGGAAGAGGAAGAATGGAAGAAGAAGATCGGAAGAAGAATGGAAGAGGAAGATCGGATGAAGAAGAATGGAAGAGGAAGATCAGAAGAAGAAGAAGAACGGAAGAAGAAGAATGGAAGAAGAAGAATGGAAGAAGAAGATCGGAAGAAGAAGAATGGAAGAAGAAGATCGGAAGAAGAAGATCGGAAGAAGAAGAATGGAAGAAGAACAAGATCGGAAGAAGAATAATGGAAGAAGAAGATCGGAAGAGGAAGAATGGAAGAAGAAGATCGGAAGAAGAAGAATGGAAGAGGTAGATCGGATGAAGAAGAATGGAAGAAGAAGATCGGAAGAAGAAGAATGGAAGAAGAAGATCGGAAGAAGAAGAATGGAAGAGGAAGATCGGAAGAAGAAGAATGGAAGAAGAAGATCGGAAGAAGAAGAATGGAAGAGGAAGATCGGAAGAAGAAGAATGGAAGAAGAAGATCAGAAGAAGAAGAATCGAAGAGGAAGATCGGAAGAAGAAGAATGCAAGAAGAAGATGGGAAGAAGAAGAATGCAAGAAGAAGATCGGAAGTGTAACATTCCGCCAAATCCTCTTTTCATAATTATAAAATGAAATAAAGGTAAAACAATAATATTGAAGTGAACGTAATTATATATATGTAATGAAGTTTCTCCTCACAGGGAGTTTAATACATAATCGGTCAATTTTCCTAAACTTAAACAAAATACAGTAAAATAGAAAGACAGGCGATCTCCTAACAGAACAAGGCGATCTCCTATCAGAAAAAGGCGATCTCCTATCAGAAAAGGGCGATCTCCTATCAGACAACAGAAAAAGGGTGATGGCCTAACAGAAACAGAAATAGGCGATCTCCTTCCGGCGACCACTCACTGAGGAGCTCTGTAAGGACCTGTAAAATTGAATTGGAATGAAAGTGGTATATTTAAATAATTCCAGAAGATGTTATTATTTAAAATACAAAGAGCTGGTAAATGAAGTTTCGTAGTAGTCGGACCTCGGACGTCGTCCAAGATCTGGGGTCAGCTGGTAGAGGTCGGTCGGATGATGTGTGGATCAAGAAGAGTAAAGGAAGAAAAGTTAAGTTTAGAAGGCTATGGGATCGCCGGTCGCCTGCTAAACATGAGCGCCAGGTGGACGTCGCCAGGGCGCGAGGCATGCAGGCATCGTGCGGGCGCGAGAGGCATGCAGGCATCGCGCGGGCGCGAGGCATGCGGGCATTTCCAGGGCGCGAGGCATGCGGGCATTGCCAGGGCGCGAGGCATGTGGACGTAGCCAGGGCGCGAGAGTTATGAGGGCGTCGCCAGGGAAGACATCGGTCGTCTTCCAGGGCGAAGGAGACATCGGTCGTCTTCCAGGGCGAAGGAGACATCGGTCGTTCGCCAGGATGAGTCAGCAGTGGAAGGTTATCGCGCGATGTTGAGTTGCACACAGAGAAGGTAAGACCTAGACTCCCAGCATGAAGCGTAGTGCACGCACGCCACGTAGAAAAAGGGTGGTTCAGAGTGGTGACATCAGAATGTTGGCATGCGCAGGAGACACTCGCGGTCGTACTGTTCAGAGCAGTGGTTGGCATGCACAAGCGACAACAGTGGTCGTACTGTTCCGGGCAGTGGTTCTCAGACTTCTCTGCAGAGTGGGTGGTGGCAGCAGCAGCATGCGTGGACAGGTAAGTTGAGATTCAAAAGCCACTGCGGGAAGGCAAAGAGCGTTACAGACTCAAGAGTGTTAGAGTGAGTGCAAACTTCCTCCCTCCCTTCTTCCCTTCCTTGCGTTGAGACTCAGGCAACCTCCAGCATCAGTGCGACAAGCGACGTTACCCTTAGAGCACCTGGGAGGTTCTCTGCAAGTCCTTCAACCAGACGCAAAAACAGAGCCAAGGCGTTGTTCAAGCTTTGTTGGGTTTCAGAGCTCCTGGTGTTTTACGCAAATCCAGGTAAGGGAAGCTAGCCTTCATTTTCAATACAAGCCATAGATTAGCTGTTTCTGAAGTGAGGGCGACGTGGTCGCCGGTTTCGTTTTCATCTTCGTGAATGCTCTGTTTCTATGTGTTTGGGCGACGTGGTCGCCGGTTTTATATACAGACTTCGAAATACCTTGTTTTTGAACCAGATCGCCGGTTTTGGCGTTATTTGCGAACTCCCTGTTTTTGATGCTGCTTTGAAACTGTTTGAGATTTAAATGAGATATTCGAAAATAAGAACCTTGGATTGAGTTTTGCTGTGATTGAAATCATTCCTTTAAGTGTTATGTGATGTGTTGAATGCTGTGAATGTGGGATCGAGGCATAGTATTTTCAGGAAAGGAAATACCGTGTAAGATCGTATGTAATGTGTATTGACCTGGGGCTTGTCTAGAAGGAGATATCCTGACTCTGCTGATATAATGGAATCACGTAGATGAAGTTATTCAGTTGTGGAGAGTCGAAGGAGGTTCATACGTATGGGTGAGTTGTTCAAAAGGGAACGAGCTCGGCCTGTTATATGAATTAACCTTGTCATACCGGGGGAGTTATTGACATTGAGACTATATGCGCATGGCTGTGTGGATTTCACAGCGACCCTGTGTGGATTTCACAGTGGTATGGTATGACAGGTGTAAATCTCTGGGCCTGAGTCAACGCACGAGTCAATCCGGAAGTAGTGTCAAGTGTCTTGTGTGATGAGTCAGTGGAAGTCTGACGTGAGAATGAGAAATCTTGATTCGATAGACACTTGATGAATGTTGAGATTTTAATGACCTTGAGGAATCGTGCAATATGTATTTTAGTTGATGGTTCACGAGGGTATCTTAAATTTGTTTTATCATGATTTTTAAGTTCATATCTAACCCCTTTTAAATGTCTAGCTTACCCTGTGTTTTCTTTTGTGTTGTGGCCTTTCTTAAACCTGTAATGATCGTGTATAATTTACACGGGAGCAGATGATGTTGCAGGAAGTAGAGCTCCTTAGAAAATCGTCGCTGGAAGGAGATCGCCTGTTTTCTTTTCTGTTGGGTGATCACCCCTCTTGCTGCTTTATAATAGGAGATCGCCTTTATGATAGGAGATCGCCCTTCTTATAGGAGATCGCCCTTTCTGCCAGGAGATCGCCTATCTGTCTTTTGTATTGTAATTCGTTTACGTTTTTAATGGAGAAGTGATCGTTTGTATTAAACTCCCTGTGAGGGGAAACCTTATTCTCATATATAAAATTTTAATTCACCTCAATCCATTTGTTACTTTTATTTTCATTATATAAATACATATGTATAGTATTTTGGCGGGATGTTACAAGCTCTACTTCCTGCAACATCATCTGCTCCCGTGTAAATTATACACGATCATCACAGGTTTAAGAGAAGGCCAAACACAACACCAAAATCACAGGGTAAGCTAGATATTTGAAAGAGAATTTAGATATGAAACTTTAAAATCAAGATA
This sequence comes from Phaseolus lunatus, assembly GCA_013389735.1. NCBI lineage: Eukaryota > Viridiplantae > Streptophyta > Magnoliopsida > Fabales > Fabaceae > Phaseolus > Phaseolus lunatus. The sequence goes on from JAAFYQ010000286.1 coordinate 81,944, forward strand.
AAACAAATTTAAGACACCCACGTAAAACCATCAACTTTCTCATTCCCTTCACATGACCATCAAGTAATCACAGATTTCACAATTTCCTCAAGAGTTGTTCAATTCACATAATTCATCAAGTGTCTATCAATTCAATGTTTCTCATTTCTCACGTCAGACTTCCACTGACTCATCACACAAGACACTTGACACTACTTCCAGAAGACTCGTGCGTTGAACTTAGCATCCAGAGACCTGCACCTGTCATACTTCGTTGCTGTAATCTTTCCACAGCCATGCGCATCAACACAATCTCGATCTCAATTTCATCACTCTCACAGTATGACAGGGTTAATCCATATAACAGGTCAAGTCAGTTATCTTTCAAATGACTTACCCATACATATGGACCTCCTTCGACTCTCACCAACTGAATGACTTCATCTATGTGACTCCATCATATCAGCAGAGTCAGGATCGTCTCATTCACAGGATACTCACTGATCAATACACCTCATAACCAATCTCAACACGGTATTTCCTTTCCTGAAAATACTATGTCTTGATCCCACATTCACAACATTCAACACATCATATAACACTTAAATGAACGATTCCAATCACAGCAAAACTCATTCCAAGGTTCAGATTTTCGAATATCACGTGCATTTCACATTTAAATCTCAAACAGTTTCAAACAACACAAAAACAGGGGAGTTCGAAAAACAACGCCAAAACCGGCGATCTCGTCCAAAAACAGGGGATTATGCAATAACAGTTGAAAAACCGGCGACCACGTCGCCCCATCATTTCAATCATTTAATATAAGGTTTTCGTTGGAAATAAGGCTAGCTTCCCTTACCTGGACTTGCGCAAAACACCAAGAACTCCAAAACCCACTGAAGCTTAAAGATGCCTTAGCTCTGTTTTTGCGTCTGGTTTGTAGAACTTGCAGAGAACCTCCCAGGTGCTCTAAGGGCAGTCGTCGCTCATCGTACTGGTGCTTGAGGGTGCCTGAGTCGCAGTGCGAAGGAGAGAAAAGAGAAGGATGAAGGTAAACTCACTCCTGAACCACTGCAACGTTCTTTGCCTCTCAAAAGTGGGTTTTTGAATCTTAAACCAACTTGTCCACAAAAGCCGCTGCCACCACCCACTCTGCAGGGAAGTTTGCGTGTACGCTTCCCTGAACAGTATGACTACGCGTGCCTCTGCGCAGGCCAACACTCTGATGTCACTATTCTGAACCACCCTTTATGTCTACGTGTCGCGCGTGCAGGACGTCTCATGCTGGGAGCCTGGGTCCCACCTTATCCGTGTGAAACTCGACATCGCGCGATATCCTTCCACCGATGACTGCTCGCGCGATGACTATCCACCGATGTCTCATCCTGGCGAACGACCGATGTCTCTCCCTGGAAAACGACCGATGTGTCCCTCATCCTGGCGATGACCGTCTGCCACTCATACCGGCGATGACTGATTTGCCTCATCCCGGTGATGACTGATTCCTCTTCCTGACGGACGATTGATGTCTCACCCTGGAGGACCACCGATGTCTCTCCCTGGAGGACCACCGATGTCTCACCCTGGCAGACCACCGATGTGTGTCCCATCCTGGTTGATGACCGATGTTCCTCTCATCATGTTGGCGATCTCTTATCGTCCTTGTGTGTGACGAGAACACATCGCCTTACTCTGCTCACCGATGTCACATCGTCACACCTTGCTGAAGGTTCTTCATCCCACTATGTTACGTCCAAGGTATCACCTCTACATGGCTTGGTGACGTCGGTAGCTTCACATTTCCAAGAATAGATCAGCACTACTCCTCGTGCGCCCATGCATGCAACACTAAGGAGGATTTCTTATGCTCAAGCATAGAGCTTCGCATGCACAGCGTATCTAAGGCTTAACCCACAGCTTGATACGCGTGGTTGTTGGAACCCACTCTGGTTGATCCAGTATCCTGACCACATACTGAGTGCACTTCCGACGATCATGTGCACCATAGGCGATTGGCGATCATGTCTCCTCTAGGCGACAGGCGATTATGCGCCAGAGAAGTCGGAGATCGCCTCCGTCTTCAACAACGACGATCTCGTAGACTTCTAAGCTACACTTTTCTTCCCTTACTCTTCTTGATCCACATGTCTTCCTCGAGCACAGCCACGTGATTACCTCACGATTAAGTCATCGCACCTGACTACTTGGTTAATACAATGGCCAGCCGACCGACCTCTACCAGCTGACCCCAGATCTTGGGCGACGTCCGAGGTCCGACTACTACGAAACTTCATTTACCAACTCTTTGTATTTTAAATAATAACATCTTCTGAAATTATTTAAATATAACACTTTTATTCCAATTAAAGTTTCTAGGTCCTTACAAGAAGAAGAAGAATGGAAAGAGAACAAGATCAGAAGAAGAACAATGGAAGAAGAAGATCGAAGAGGAAGAATGGAGAAGAAGATCGGAAGAAGAAGAATGGAAGAAGAATGGAGGAAGATCGTAAGAAGAAGAATGGAAGAAGAAGATCGGAAGAAGAAGAATGGAAGAAGAAGATCGAAAGAAGAAGAATGGAAGAAGAACATCGGAAGAAGAAGCATGGAAGAAGAAGATCGGAAGAAGAAGAATGGAAGAAGGAGATCGGAAGAAGAAGATCGGAAGAAGAAGAATGGAAGAAGAACATCGGATGAAGAAGAATGGAAGAAGAAGATCGGAAGAAGAAGAATGGAAGAAGAAGATCGGAAGAAGAAGAATGGAAGAAGAAGATCGGAAGAAGAAGAATGGAAGAAGAAGATCGGAAGAAGAAGAAGGAAGAAGGAGATCGGAAGAAGAAGAATGGAAGAAGAAGATCGGAAGAAGAAGAATGGAAGCAGAAGATCGAAGAAAAA